>LNAC01000137.1:1306190-1317421 GCA_002007465.1 Ailurus styani
GGCGGGGGAGAAGCTGCGGCTTGGCTTCGCGGAGTTCCGCCGGGGGGAGTTTAAGAACCCTCGACCTGGGGCCCTGAAGTCTGAGAGGGTTCGGGAGAGGAGGAAGAATGAAAAATAGAGCAACACAGAGCACCGCCAATAAGGGCATCCATCCCTCCCTGTCAGCTCCCCGCCGCTCAGGCCGCCTCTGGCGCCCGGTGGCGTCTGGGCCCCGCGCGCAGCAGCCGGGCGGGCCGGAAAGTTCGCGCCGCGCAGCGCAGCGAGAGGGACTCTCCTTCCGTCTCTCCCGCGCTGCCCCCTTCTGCCCTGGAGGGGTGTTAGGTTCCTTCGGTTTTCCTTTCAGATTCCAAAATAAATAAATAAACGCCCAGGCCCTGGGGAAATCTGAATAGTCACTCATTCAATAATCCAAATTATACGAGAGGGTCTGCGAAAAAAGGACAAGCCAGCCGCGGACGCCCTCCGATCAAGGAGGGCACGGGAGTGAGAAGGCGACAGAGGAGGTCCCCAGCTCGCCCTGGGCGCGGGGAGAGGACTCTGGTCAGAGGTAATTATGTCACTGCGTTTTCTCGCCGTGACAGCCGAATAAACACGATCTCCAATAAACATCTCTAATGAGGGAGGAGGCCCGAGGATGACTGGGTTTGATTTATGACTGGAGGAGAAGGTCCACTTCCCACTGCGAAGCGGGCAACCTGCTTGCCGCCCAGCTCCGGAGAAAGGAAGCCGCGAAGGAGAGGACGCAGGCCCAGGTAAGGCGCCCGGCCGCTTCTCTCACTCTGCTGCTTCCGGGGCAAGGTGGGCAGGGGCGGCCACCGCTCCCAGCCGGGCCGTGATCCCAAGCACCTGTCACAGGTGCCTGGGGCACAAACATGCTCCGAAAGTGCCCCCCGAACGTCTAGAGAGGACGGGCCGGGACACGAGTGGGAGCGAGGGGCGAGCCCGGGCCCGAGACAGAGGCCTCCCAGGCCGGTGCCCCTGTGCCCTGCCTAAGCGCGCTTTGCAGTCCGCGGCCGCTTGGTGCTGGACTTTCGGAACTTTCGCCCCGCGGAACCACCGGTTATTCTGACTTTGGGGTGGTCCCTTCCCTGACCCACTTCGGAGAAACTTCTGGCACCCAGCTTGGGCCGTCCCGGGGCAGGAGAGTGGCCCGGCACTGCTCTCCCGCGAGCTCAGCGGCCAGGCTCCCCCGGCGCCCACAGGCTTCCCACCAGAGTCCGAGCGCAGCGCCCGCGGTAACCCGAGCCCGCGTTCTAGCTCAGTGAGAATCGCTAATTATTAGGTCTTCCGAAGTGAAGCTCAAATCACACGCTGGGGCTTTACGCGCTGCCCAGCTCTGCGGGCAGCATTCTTTCGTCCTCCGCTCCCTTCTGAGAAACGAACTCCCATCTCTAAGACTTTGTTTCGGTCCAAACATCTACACTTTGCCACCGCTGGAAACTTTTGGTGCGCTCCGCCTGACCCGCGGCGGGGCATTTCCACGCGCTCCGGGCTTTGGTGGGGACTTCACGAGTGCATGTCGTGAACTGCGGTTCCGGGGAGTTCTGGGTGCAAACTGCATCCCCTCCTGCTTTTCTCACGGTTGCGAGCGGCTTCTGCAGACAGCAGCAGCAGATCCCCGGCTCCCTCTCCCCGCCCCTCCCCCCAAGCTCAACACCCAACTAGAAGTCCACTCTGCAAACTGGAACATTTTGCTACTTTTGCAGAAAAGCACGTTCGGCAAAGACAAGACCCCCGCCCCCCATACTATCCCGCCCTCACTAAATCCACCTTAGTAATGCCTCCTTTTAAAAGCAAAAGTCAAGCCCCTGTGCTACTTGGAGGCAGGCTTGGATTTGGGGGGCCCATCGCCGGCAGCGGAGAGGCGGCGCGGGCCCGGAGCCGGACCCGGGCCGGAGCCTGGGCGGTTACCTGGGAGCGGAGGGCGGGGAGGCAGGTGAGCCTGGCGGCGCGGGTTCCCACACGTCTCACCGCCGCTCGGCAGGGGAAGTGGCAGATCTGACAGCCGCGTTCTACGCGAGGACCTGCCCCAGAGTTTAAATGTCAATGATAAGAAAAGAGGGTGCTCAGGCAGGCGCTAACTTTCCTTAATATCCATGCCAGCGCGGTTCTCATTGGCTGCCCGGCCCGCGTGACGTCATGGCGGCTAGAGTTGGGCTCAGCTCCGCGCAGACCTGCGCTGGGGCGCGGCGGGAGCTTCCCCTCCCCGCCCCGAGTCCGGCCCGCTGTACGCCCAGCGGTGGCCTTCCTGAGCCCAGCCCATGGCTACCCACGCCCAACCCAGCCCCAGTCCGCCCAGCCCTCCTTCACAGAGCAGAGTCAACCCCCGGAAAGCAGTCCTCCTGAGGGCTCTCTTCCTCCCGGCTGGCACAGGGGACCCTTCCTCTAGGCTGGCCAGCTACCTTCCCAGGTGCCCATCCGGTCCCCTCCTCTGATCACAGAGGGAGTCACTTCATCGGAGGGACTTGGAAGCTGCGCCCGGGTTGAGAGGGGCCTCTGGCAGGAATCATTTTCAGGAGGAGCTGGAGGAACGATGGGTACCCCAGTCTGGCTTTCTAGCTTGCAAGTCACCAGCTGGACACAGACTAGGGCCCCTAAGACAAGCGAGCCCTTACCCCAGGCTGCGCCAAAGTCCTGGCCAGGCCAACTAGGTTCTTGGGAGGGATCCCCAAACAGCGCCTGCTCCAGGCTCCCTCACCACTTTGGGCCGAAAGGCTCCAGTCGCATAGAAAACATAGGTGATTTTATTAATCTTTGGCTTGGTGGTTAACTGTTGACTTTGTGGCCTAGAGGAGGAAAACGGGAAATCCCGATTCTGAAGTCAAGATTCTCCTTCCAGAGGTCGAGAAAAGAACAGAAATTGGGGCTAGGTGGGCAGGATACTGATCTGGTGGTCTGATGGTTTTCCCCTCACACCTCTGTGGACTGGCAGAGCTGGGCCTGGCTATTCCTTCCATGGGTACTTCGACGCGCGTCGTCATTCTGGCGTTCCCCTCCCCCCACCAAACAGGGGAGGGGGGCTTCTCAATGTCCAATCCCTTCCTTCTCAGCCTGCATCCGGGTCCCGAACTTGGAAGTGACCGAGGTCCAGCCTGGAAGGGTAGGGGGCGCTTGACACGGCGGCAGGAAGGGATGCGGTGTGGTGTGGAATAGCTTTCAGGCTGCTCCTGGGAAGCCTTGCCCGGGTAGACCTGGGGGCATCTGTGGGGGGGGGTTAGGAGGGGGAGACCTAGGCCGGGGGAGGGTGCCAGGGCCAGTTCCTGCGCACTCTGCTCAGGTGGGGGTGGAGAAGGGAGAGCACAGCACAGATGGCGCCGAAAGGTGGAGCGAGAGGTGGAGCGGTTCCTGCTCCCAACCCCAGCACACCTGGACAGGTGGAGGACTTTGCAACAGGCCGGAAGGCAGCTCCAGGTAGCCTTGCTGCTGGCTCCTCCCGGCCTGGCCAGCTCCCCGCGCGACCCGATTTTTTTAATTTTTATTTTTTGCTCACCCCGTCCAGGCCCTGAGGGTAGGATAAAAGTGGGGAGGAGAATGGGAGGCTGCTGGCGGGGAGGTCTAAGCGTGGCGTTCTTTCTTACTTTAAGAAGTTCCCCTCACTTCTCCCCACCTCACACTCTGGTCTTCCCGTGTCAGGTGCAAGGGCGTCCATCCCCCCCACCCGCCACTCTGATCTGGGCCAGGACCCTACCGCTGTCCCGTGTCCCCAAGCCAGGCTCCGCTGGGGACTGGAGCTCAGAGAGCCGTTTGCTCGGGTTTCTTCGCCGCCACCGGCCATCTCCTGTGACCTAGTTTCTTGGTCATCTTCTAGTTCGCCTCCAGGACGTGGTGCAGCCCCCGGCCTCGGATGTCCTGAGGTCTCCCCGGCTCCCTGGCCTGCCTCGGAGTCTGGACGGAGGGTAGGCCCCAAGCTTGAGTAGGCCTCCCTACTCTCCGGTTTCTGCCCGCGACTCGCTCCCCACCCGCCCCCTCTGTCCGGACCGGAGGCCGCCGGGAAGGCTGCTCCTGGCTTGTTTGGAGTCCAGGCCATTAAGTGTGCGCGGATCCCTGCAACCCAGCAGGGTGCTCGAGAGCGACGCTGGAAACGCCACGGCCCCCGCCTGCTTATCTGCCTGTCAATAAAGGGCGCGCTCGGGCCGCGCGGGAGCGCGGGGCGGTGGAGGCGAGACCGAACTAGGCCCTTCTTCCGAGCTCCCGGCCAACGCCGAAGCCGCTCTCCATTTGCCCCCGGGCACAGCAGGCGGGGCGGGAGGAGGCAAGGGAAGCCCGTGCTGGGGTCGCCACCAGGGAAGGTGCAAGTTGAGCCGCTACCGAAGCTCGGTACCCTGTGTCGCTTGTTACCCGGGAGAACTCTGGAGATCCTTCCAGAACCCAACGGCGGGGGCCTCCCCTTCCAGTCTGCCACCGGTCTTGTGGACGGCTCGGCCCGGCCCGGCCCCTCGTGGTGCTCAGCCTGCGAGGCCCGGCCTTGCCCCGCCTGGGCAGAGGCAGACTGTCTAGGCCGCGGCGGGCAGAAGGGCACCGCGGGAGGCCCGGGAGGCGTCATCGACGACCCGCAGCCCGAGAGGCAGCGTGCGACCGAAGGCAGGCTGTGGGTGGGGCGCAAAGGGCCAGAAACGGGAAAGAAAGCCCCTTTCTTCCTGGCGTCCCCTCAGTTCAGGCTAGCCCAGACGGAAATTCTCCGACACCCAGGGCAGCCCCAAGCTTCGACTCTCCACAGTGAGCGAGCTCCGCAGCCGCCCGGTGCGCGGGGGCTCCCAGGTCAGCCCTGGCCTACCACTGCCCGGAAGCCCGGAGCTGCCCCTCCAGCCCAAAGAAGCCAAGTGGGGAGTGAGGATGGGGGTGGGGGGCAGGAGGTGGGGTGTAGGGGGGAAGGAAGGGAAGGGAAGGAAAGATAAGATTAGAGAACAAGGCTTGGTTGGAAGAAGAGAGGGAGAGGGGACCATAGAGAAATCAGTTTTAGCTTGAATTGTAGCTGAGATCCGTCGTTCTTTTCCAAGGTATGCTNTCAGTTTCTCTCTCTCTCTCTCTCTCTCTCTCTCTCTCTCTCTCTCTCTCTCCTTAACTGCTTTATGCAAATAAAGCAGCTTCCAGATTGGAGGGGCCCCTACGTTGGATCTGTGCTACAGGGTGGGTAGGAATTGATTTAGTATTTTTCCTTTCAGTGAGAATGGGCATTGAGTCATGCAACAATGGAAAAGTAGAAGTGGATTTTTTTCCCCTTCAGTATTTTAATTTCATTTTTCTAAGGTAGAGGGTAATACATTCTGTTAACTTCTACATTTAAAAGTATTATTTTAAAACAATATAATACAATGTTAAATTATTCCTGGGTGGGAGCCAGTTTATCAAGGGGTTTAATAAAACTCTTCCATGTAGAGATTAATAGAGGAAGAGGCAAAAGTCCCTGACTAATGGAGGAAAAAAATACATGTGTATATTGTCTGTCATTTCAAATAGCTATACAAGCCAGAAATCTATATCTTATCTCAGGAATTAAATTTATTGGGCAGTGCCTGTGGTTCTTGGTCTTTCTTCCCTCTTCTCTACTTCCTCCCCAGTAAGTGGCAAGCTTTTAAAACAAGATTTTGATATTAAATAAAAACTGGAGAAAGGCTTTGTAAATCGGAGTGTCAAAAAAAAATGTGTAGCAAAGCTAATAATTGCTATCTCTTCACCCAGGTCTAAAGAACTGCATAATGGCATGATTTATGCAAGAGTGTGGCTTCTCTGCTATTCAATTATTTTCCTCCTCTCAATCAAAGAAATACTTGGTTTCTTCTCTTTTCTGTCCACTCTGCCCCACCACAAAGTTTTCTTGGAAATTTGGGGAAATCTCCAAATCCTTCCAGTTTGCTTTCCCACTAAGGAAATCTCTAGTACAATCAATTCCAGAAAACTCTGCTTTCCCTCTCCTTCTAAACGTTTTCACGTTAAGTTAGTCTGTGGCACCATGTTTGATTTCTTTCTCTCCCTTGTCCCGGTGGAGACTGAGACATTAGCTGAATTCCCTGGGGGTGATTGGATGCAATTCGCTGAAAGTAGACAGGCACGTCCTGGATGTTAGAAATTCACTTTTTCTCAACGTGACAAGGCCGCCTTCGATCTACAATTGTATTTGAATGGGCAATGAGCGGAAAGATCTCTCATCATTAAGTCTGCTTCTACTTTAGCAAAATAACGAGAGCCTTCATTTGCACACAAATGCTCATAAAACTCAGATTCCCAGCAACTCTTTAATAAAAAGGGATGGCTGAATAATTTAAACTGGAGGTGAGAAGGCAGAAGCAGAGAGAGAGAGAGATGGGGGGTTTCAAAGGCATCCCCTCCCTTCCCCCAAAAGGTCCATGTGATGGAGTTGACTTTTTTTTTTTACTTTAAATCTTAAATAAGATGTGAGTTGTAACAAGAGGATTGGCACTTACTCCGTGACCCTTATAATTGGATTAAATATAGACTGAGACGTACAAAAACACACCAAGATTGACACCTGCCAACTGGACTTCCTTATGATTGATTGTGATGCGTCGTGCTGGCAACAATAATGAAATAAATTGTATGGATAAAACAGCACATTTGTCATTTCCGTGCCATGAGTGAGGAAGTCAACGAGTTAGGCAAGCTGTTAGCTGACAGGCGCGAGCGGGAGGCAAGCTAAAGAGATAAATAAGGATTCCAGGCATTGACAGGACAAATTATAACTTGTCACAACCTTTTTAAATTCAGAAGTTTTCAATTAACATATATATTGCTGTTACATATAAGATAAGGGGGCACACACGTAAACATGCGCGGTGCGTAGGGACCCCCAAGGGCCAAGGGTTTGGGCGCCCAGGCCTCTCGGACTGCGTTCTCGGGTAAGAGCCGGAGCGCCCCCGCGGGCCACGGGTGCTCGGCCAGTCGGCGGGCGCCGCAGGACTAGGTAAGACGGGTGAGGGCGTGTAAGGCCGAGGGGGCGGTTCCTTCTTTTCCTCGGACGGGCCAGTTGCACATCCAGCACCCTTTCTTCACGGAAGCAGAACTGGCAGCTCAGGGCAGAGCCCGGGCAAGGCCTGCGCCCAGGTCTGGCAGGACGAGCCTCGAGCTCTCTGCCGACCCAAGTCGCCGCGCAGGGAGTGAGAGGTACAGGGCAGAGGCGTCCCCTTTTCACACTCCGAAGTCTCACACTCAGGACAAAGTCCGAGCTCCCGGACTCGGGTTACCAGCAGTGGCCACGTCCCGGGTCCAGGCCTAGGCCGGTGAGCCCTGCTACCGTCCGAGGACACTCCCAGGCTCCGGACCAGGCTCCGGACGCCTCCTCTGATTGCCCGGCCCAGGGCGGCCCTGGAGGAACTCACAAACCAGCTCCTTTCGTCCTCGCCAGGAGGAGGAGCTGCTTTTCCCTCTCCATCCCTCGATTTTTGTGCATGCTTTCAGGGGCTCCTCGTTGGCCTGTGGGTATGGCGGAGCCCACCAGCAGTTTCCTGAGCGACAAAGCACCGAGGCTTCAAGTTCGGGGTGGTCGTGGTATTTCCGAGGGAGTCTAGGCTCTGTGGGTGGAGGCCTATGTGGGTCAGGTTTGACCAGAGTTCGACAAGTGTGTGTGGGGGTGTGTAAACTCCTTAACCGTCTCCACCCCAAAGGAGGCTGACCTCCCCGTTTCAAAGCTTACCCCCACCCGCAAGCGAGCATCCGCATTTTGCGGTGTCTCTCCGTATTCCGGGTCCCTCTCTGCGGGTATGTCCAGGCCTCCCACCAAACTCCAGTAGGAACTTGGGAAAGTTGGCGGCGGGAAGTGAGGGTCCCCAGGGTCCTGGGGCTTCTGGTCTCCAAGTGAGGCCTGGGAAGGCGAGTGGGGTACAGAACAGGGCCTCGTCCTCGTCCAGCCCGAGGACTTGAGGCCGATAGAAGCGGGGCAGGTCCAGTTTTGGGCGGGCCTGGGAAGGCAGACGCTTCTTCCCGAAGCCGTGGTCCGCCTTCGCTGCCTGTGCTCGGCTCCAGCTCGCGTCTCCGGGCGCGGTGCACCGAGTCCGCGCCCTAGCCCTGATCCTTGTGGGGAAGAGCCCAGCCTTGATGTCGAGGCCACAACCTGTCACCACAAAGCCTCTGAGAAAAAGCGCGTCAACCCCAAGCTCCAGCGTCCCAGCCTTCCGGATCCGGCCACCGAATTAAACACCGCGAAGCTCTCAATCTTTCCTAAGACGGAGCTGGAGACGAAGGGGAGGGAGGAGAAGGGAGGCAAAAAACAAGTTACGTGGAATTAGTTGGATGCAGCCGCATTCCCCAGTGACCGCAGCCATTAACATTATAATCTCAAACGCCATTTTTTATGTAACACTATTGTTAGTAAATCAACTCCTCGGGTCCTCTGAGACGCTGACCCCTGGCAATTCAGTGAAAGTGTAATTATCTCCCCGAATCTTGGACAGATTTAAGAGATTACATTTCAACTAAATCTATATCAATGCTAATTCCCCCCACCCCTCCCCACCCCAGCCTGCAGGTGCTAGGCACGGGAAATGGCGTCAGGCCCCAGCAGAACGCTTCACAAAGAGGAGAGGGCTTGCTGCGTACAGGGCCAAAAGAAATGAAGCCCCACATAAAATTACACCTATTTTTTTTTTTTGCTACAAAACCTGGTTCTTATATAGCAAAGTTAAACAAAGCAGCTATGCTAAATTAGCGTTACATAAAGGCGAGTTTAATGCTCGGTTACAGTCAACTGGTGTATCTCTGATGGCTAATTGTCTATCAAAATTAAAGAGAAAAGAACAAATGATTCGTTATAAGAAGGTGTTAAAAGCTTCAACAAAAGGACATTTCACAAATATAATATCGGCAGCTCGGGGATTGCCCGCAGGGTTGTTCAGGCCTCGGCCCTGCACAGCTATGAAAAGTGGGGTGCGGGGTGCTATTTGCCTGGCAAGAGCTCATTTCCTCCCAAATGAGTATAATAAAAACCCGAGAGGCGATATTAGTGTAAAGATCGGGATTAGTCCTAATAGGCGCGATGGACGTGTGCTTCAAAGGCGACCCCTACTCTCTCCGCCTGGACGGGGGGCGGAGGGCGCTTTGCCATCCTGCGACGACACCACATCCAACTCGCCACTGCCTCCCGTTCAGGGACAACAGGGAGCCAGCACGGGTCTGGGGGTAGTTTGGACAAAGGAGAGCAGGCTCCTCCGGTCCCAGCTCTTCCCTGCCTTCGCCGGGCTGGGAGAAGGCGGACCGGGGCCCTCTCCGATATCTCGGAGGCTCCGGCACCGAACAGCACGTGCCTTTCTGACGCATGGCTCTGGCCTCCGGGGACGCAGGCTGCTGCAGCCAGCCCACCCTCCGAGGCTGGGGGGGCCGCAGAATATAATACGACTGCCCCCTTCCCCAAGGCGACGCCACATCTACATCTCCAGGCGTATTTGTTGTGCAAAGTTAATTAAACCTGAAAGCAACCAAAATACGCGCGCCAGGCGCACGGAGGCCAATTCCGGACTCGGGTAGCAGGCACACAGCGCCAGACAAGCGGCGAGGGCTGCCCGGGCTCGCTCACTTCGTCGGAGTCTCCGTAAGAGACTCTGAGGCTGGGGAATAAAAGCCGAAACCAAATCAGGCAGCAAGAGCAACAAACCGTCTGGAAAATGGACCCACGGAGCCGCAAGAATGTACTTTTTTTTTTTTTATCTTTGACAACTTGTGTCCTAAAGAAAGTGTATTGAAGATAATTGAAATGATTACAATTCATTGCTGCCTGACTTTGAATATGAACAGTCCCATAATGACATCCCCGCCATACAACAACAGTTTAATTTCCATTATCCGACTTCGGGATCCTCGCGCCAGCCGCCGGGGCAACGCGGCACTAATGCAGAAATCTTGGCTCCTGACTACATTATTCATTTCGGGGACGTGAGGGTGGGATAGGGGTGGAGAATGGGTTTGTTCCCTCCTCCTCCGAAACTTGTTCTGAAAATTCCAGGGAGCAGCGGACATGGAGGAGCCGACAGCAGAGACAGTCGCTGTCACAGGGCCACTTTGCCCGACGGGGCTGCCGGCGCTGGCGCTGCGCTGTTATCTTGTTGTCCCCAGGGGTTCTCGGACCCGCAGGGGACCCGTCCCCGAGCTCCCACCCTAGGCGGTCCGGGTCTAGGGAGGGCCTAGGCTGGGGCACTCTCGCCAGGTTGCCCTCTCGGGGACAGCCGCCCTTCTCTCTTCCTTGCCCCTTCCTTGGAGCCCTCGCGTCCTCCGGCTTCTAAGCTTCCAGGCCAGCGCGCGAGGGAGGGTGGGGCCGGCTCCGGGAGCTCTCTCGCGGATTTAGAAGTGGCTTCGGCCTTGAACTTGCCCTAGCCTCCCCTGCTGCCACCCTACACCCCGAAACCCCAGGCAAAGAGCGAAGAAAGCCAGGGTATTTCGGCATCGTTGGGACGCGGGCGCTCACCTTGGGGCGCGGCCTCTGGGCTCGGAGCCGGGGGTAGAGGGGGGTGGGGGTGGGGCGGGGGTGAGGGGAGCGAGGATGGGCACCCGGCCTAGACTTACGTAGTGCGCAAGCGCCACTCGGGCCTGCCGCCCCCTACCCTGGCGCGGGGTCCCGGGGACAGACCCTGCGCCCCTCTCCAGGAAACTACCGCCTCTTATAAAAAAAAAAAAAAGACCATCTGGTAATTGTCTTTCTTTAGATCTTCCCTTAATTATGCTTTTAATTAAAGATGGTTCAAGGCACCGGACCACATGAAGGGCAGTAATTACAAATTACATTACAAACCCGACAGATGTAGCGGGATCTGCTGGGAAAAAGGTACCGGAATAAAAATTTGACTAAACTTTGGGATAAATTAATCGGCGGCTTGGAGAACAGAAGCACAGTTCTGATTATGTAGGCTCCAGCCAGGATTTAAGTTTTGTGTCATGATTGTTTTCATATTTCTTTGACGTCTATTGATTTGGAGGCAGCTGCAAGCCTTTGTCACAGGAGAGAAGAGCAGTCACAATATATTAGCTTGATGGCATAACTCGAACCGGAGAGGCGAGGGGAGCCGGAGTGACGGGGGCGCACGTGACCCCGCCCGGGGCCTCCCAGCCCGACCCTTACATTAACGTGTTCTAACAGGAATAATGGAGTATTACTACTAATGGTCAGAAGGTGCTTTTCTGGCTCGAGTGCGGGCGGCAGGAGTTGCGCGGCCGTGGCCCGGCCAGCGGAGGGGTCTCCGCGCCCGGCGCCGCCTCCTCCTCGCGGGCTGCAGCCGGGCCCCCGCGGCGTC
>LNAC01000137.1:1317729-1347820 GCA_002007465.1 Ailurus styani
CCTGCAAGGCAGTGTCGGGGCGGCAGGACCCGGGCCGGGGAGGCGACCGCGGGCCGGGGGCCCGGCGTGACCTGGCGATCGCGGCCGCCCGCTCGCCCGCCGCGAGCTCGGAGCGTACGGAAGCGTGACGCAGACGGTGAAAACGCAAGGGAGGGAGCCGGGTCATTTCCCTCGCTAATCAGGGTCCCCGCCTGCTCCTTCCTCCACCCCCACCCCGTCCCCGCCGCCGCCCGGCTTCGAACACGTTTCCACGCCGGACCCTGACTCAGTTTGAGCCTCTGGCTGCACTTTACGGAAAATATGTACGTGCCCGTCCCTCACCCACGTATTCACACAGCGCGGGGGCAGCGCCCCGGGCACCACGCTTGACGAGTAAACACGCCCACTTATGGCTTTCTTTCGCCCGCATGCTCCCAGAAACTGATACAACCCGAATGTGGACCTGAAATTCTGCTCTTGTACCTGCCATAGAGGAACGTTCGCCGGGAAGGTGTGGCATCCACGCCCGATCTAAACGAAGAGGACAGGACTGTCGTTGGAGCAGACCCAGCGGCCTGACACCTTTTCTCGCTCCCAGGGAAGGAAAGTTTTCCTTTTGATTCGTCCTCTCACTGTGTTTCTCTTTTCCTTGGCGGTACAGTTTCTGAGAGGAATGTAAATATTTTGACTAGACCTCTGCAGGGGCCTTTTAAACCCCAGGCACGCTCATCTGTGGAATACCGTAGTTCATAGTTTAAAAACTTGAATGTTAGAGTTTGTCTTGCTGAGGAAACCCATAGAACTAGTAGCGACCTCTCAACTCCCTCTCCGTATAATAAAGTCTTCCTTAGCGATTGTCCAAGTTTTAAGGACTTTTTTCGGTTGCTGCTGCTTTCCAATTGTTTGCAGGGAAGGAAAATCAATCTAACAGGCGTTTGCTGGGGTTGTGGCAAAATCGAATTTCACCATGCTCCACTCTTCTGTCTTTCCTCCTGTGGGGCGTGTACATGAGGTATGCAAAAGTGGAAATCTTTTTTTGAGAAAATAAAACCCTGTTTAGCTCTTCTGTGCATCTGAAGTGGGGATTTCTTTCTTTTCCTGTTTTAGTATTTAATAGAAAGCAGATATGTTGAAACAGAATGCACTGTTCAGAAAAATCAAAATAAGGAGGGAAATAATGCTAAGTTTCCCTAGTTTTTGCACATAATACAAATAATATAATGTGGGGTTTTTTTCCCTCCAAAATAAAGCAAAAACTGCCAGGAGGCATAACACCTACTTAATGTGTGTTTTCCAATATCCAGATATTCCCCAATATTGATGCACCTGTGATTTCATAGTCCAAAATATTTCTAAACATAGTTATGGTATAAAAATATTGATTTCAAATCCGGTTTTGTTGTTATTAGGTGGTAATATCTTGTTCTTGATTTTTAAATACCTTCCCTGTTAATGTCAGTTGTGGCCATCTTAGGGCCTGGATGTTCCAGCAAAACCATTTTAGTATGTGCTTATTTCTTTATCCCATTCTCCTATAGTGTAATGAATATTTTACATAAAATATTTTGGGCATCCCTGAGTCCTTTTTTAAATCAAATACTTCACGTTTGTGACAAATATGGCTGAAAATTTTATTTTGTTTATGGCAAATTCATTTTAATGAAATAAAGCATAATACTGAACATTTAAAACAGTCCCATACAATGGCCACAAAAAAAGTTTCAAAGTAGAATAAAGAAAATGTTGTTAGAACTGCCCATAATATTGCTTGTGATCCTAGTGTGTGTGTGGGGGGGGATATGAGTTTTTCAGCTAATATTATTCTGTTATTTTATTCTATGTTTCTGTTAGAATACTCACCTATGCTGTCTTCCCACAGCTTATGTGTGCCCCATGAATTTCAATAAATATAAATTCCTGCCTAAAAGAGTAAAGAATGGCTACTTTATGTCTCATTGTTCTCTTTTTACAATGTACTTCAAAATCTTTTTTTTTAACGAATCCTATTACAGCTATTTCCTTTCACTTCTATATGAAAGTGAATGGCAAATGCCATTCAATTTAAAGGAACTCAAGCACAGAGAATATAGAGATTTTGTTCAAAGTCGCCCTCAAACCTATTTTTGGACTTGGAAACAGCTGGGTTGAAGGCAGCATCCCTATACATTTCTGACTCTGTATGAGGAGACTTGAAGCAGGTGACTTTGGGGTTCATTTTGGAAACAGAAGACATACATTGAAGTTTGTGTTCCTTAGAGACTGACAAGCTTTGGTGGATCTCAGCAGCAACAGAATAACCCATGCTCTCATCCGCCTTTGAGTTGCAGGCAAGGAAGAATTTCCTCTCATTTTCTTGCCTACATTACTTTTTCTGTGTTTGACAGCTGAACCAGAGAGCAGCCTGCAACATCTTGCCTTTGGGGACTTCCTGTGGCTTTGCTGCATTCCCTAGAGAAGTTCAGAATCCCAGAAGCGATGGAGGGATTACAGAGAGCCACAAACATCATTCTTCCTTTAATCCATCTGGGGCTGATGTACTATTGATAACAACCTTTCTGTTACTTGACAGTTTCAGACCATTCAAATGAGGATAAATAATAGGAATTTGGTAGTGGAGGTGGGGGTAAAGTAGGGGCAATTGGTATACTCTTTCAGAGTGAAAAGATTGGTCTCTATTCCAAAATCATGGAACCAAGTACAAAATTTACAAATTCCCACTCATTTCTTTCAGAGTGATTTCTTCTCTCTTGTAGAGCATTTGGATTGGGGCATTGGCACATTTATTTGCCAAGAAATCTTACATTGTTCCTAGGACAAGGCAATGCTCGGTTGCTTGAATTTTGTAGCTTCAGTTTGCCTGACTTCCTCTGCTTGAAGCTACTATGTTAGGTAATAAGGAAGCCCATTTGCATTAGATAATAAGAATCAGGGACAAGACAGACACGATGCTGATTAAACAAGGACTCATATCCCACATTGAGAGCTCCCTGATAACCAGAGCCACAATCACATCAGTAGGTCAAGCAAAAATCTGAAGATAAAATCAATGTCAGTTTTCTGTCTTGGTGACAGGCAGAGACCCACCAGAATCATATCCAGTAAACCCTGAAATCAAGTACTTCACTGTCATTGATGAATTCAGTTATGCTGTGGGTCAGATCATGCCCCCACCTCCATGACATTGTTTATAGCGTCCCTCAGAGTGACAAAGACTTGCAAAAACAATATCCTAACAATTACAACTGTCTGACAACGGGATGGGCTGCTTTGTACTGTAAGTGTGAGTGGAGACATTGGAAATGTTCAAGTAGAATTTGGTTAAATCTGCATGAAGGAGTGGCTGAGAAAATTGACCTATATTCCGAACTCCTATTCTGGACTGGCTTTATCAGGATTTTTCCATCTTTCCAAGAATATGTGTTTGCCTATTGGTTCCTGTAGTAAATAATTTTAATCTGATTATTTTTAATATAGTCATACACTCATGTGATTCTGAATTTTAAACATTCAAAAAAAAGTTGGAAAATTCTGCTGCCTACCCTGTCATCAAGCCACTCAGTTCTTAGAGTAACCAATAGTACCAGTTTCTTGTGAATAGGAGACTTTAAAATACAGAATCCCAAGGCCTACTTAGTGCACCTCTTTGAAGAGATGGGCCTTGCCATCTGTGTTTTAAAAAGCTTTCAGTTAATTCTGTAGGGTTGAGCACTATAGGCTTAATTGGCTTCTAGACTAGCTTCAAGGACTGAGATTCTATGGAAACCTGTAATGTAATCGTATTCATTCCATACAGTCCCATAAAGTATGCAAAGTATTTTCAAAACGAGTGTACTTATTGATTCTCTTTGCAACCCTGTGAAATAAGTATTATTTTCAGACTCTCTTTCCATTTTTCGGGAGATGAAAATTGCATCTCAGAGTTTAAAGGACTTGAACAAGATAACTCAGCTAGTAAATAGTAAAGACAGGTAGCATTTAAGGGCACCCCAGGACCTAAGCACTTTTACTTTGAGGTCCTAATCCACATCATAACAAATAATATAATGTACCCACAGTTCTGTAGAATTATTTGCTGTAAACTTTTTTTAAAAGATTTTATTTATTTATTTGACAGAGAGAGAGAGATCACAAGTAGGCAGAAAGGCAGGCAGAGAGAGAGGGGGAAGCAGGCTCCCTGCTGAGCAGAGAGCCTGATGCGGGGCTAGATCCCAGGATGCTGAGATCATGACCTGAGCCGAAGGCAAAGGCTTAACCCACTGAGCGACCCAGGGGCCCAGTTTGCTGTAAACTTTTTTGAAAGAGTTTTGAACTTTGCTAGGAATGAATTGCTTATTTTGTTTTTATGATTTAAACTTTATTTTTTATAGATAACATATGATTTGAATTGCAGCTGGTGTGTTGGCGTAATGTTAACTCTTTTTTATTATGTGTTTATTAATGCTGACCTTACAGTTTGTTTTTCATATTTTGGAACTACTCATTTTTCAGGGAGAGGATGCAGGACTGAGATATCTAAAACCCAATTTTTTTTTTTTGAGAAAGAGAGAGTGCATGAGTGGTAGAGAGGCAGAGGGACAGGGAGAGAGAAACTTAAGCAGGCTCCACTCCCAGCAAGGAGCCAGAGCCCCACCATGCAGGCTCAATCTCAGGACCCTGAGATCATGACCTGAGTTGAAATCAAGAGTCAGAGGGGGTGCCTGGGTGGCTCAGTCGTTGAGCGTCTGCCTTCAGCTTGGGTCATGATCCCAGGGTCCTGGGATCAGTCCCGCATCGGGCTCCATGCTCAGTGGGAAGCCTGCTTCTCTCTCTCCACTCCTCCTACTTGTGTTCCCTGTCTCACTATGTCTCTCTCTGTCAAATGAAAAAATAAAATTAAAAAAAAAATCAAGAGTCAGGGGCTTGAGAGACGAAGCCACCCAGGTGCCCCAACAAACCCTTTCTTGAAAAGGGTTGTATGTTTTAAGTTCTCTACCTGAGCTTCCAATGTTAACTAGCATAAGTCTGAGCTTCTATAATTCAGGGGATTAAACAAGATGGAAGTTTGTTCTTCTCTCACATAACAGCCTGAGGTGTGTGTTTCAAAGAAGCAGGCAGCTCTGCTTTATTTTATTTTTTTTTAAAGATTTTGAGTGGGAGAGGAAGAAGCAGGCTCCCCACTGAGCAGGGAGCCTGATGTGGGGCTTGATCCCAGAACCCTGGGATCATGACCTGAGCCGAAGGCAGACGCTTAACCACTGAGCCACCTGGGCGACCCGAAGCTCTGCTTTATATGATTATTCGGACATCTAGACTTTTCTATCTTCTTGTCTACATGGCTCACAGTTGACTCCAAATTCTGGCTCCTGGGAAGTGAAAAGACAATGCAAGAAACACGCCCATGGTTCTTAAGTCTACCTTAGAAGTAGCACACATCCCTTCTTCTTGCATTCCTTTATCCAGAATTTAGTCACATGTCCACAGCAAAGTAGAAGTGGGAAATGTATCAAAGGATAATGGATTATGGTGAACCGCCAGCAGTATCCACAAAGAATAATGCAGTCAGGAGACCGTTATAATACTGCAGGTGAGAACTAACGATGAGAGTAGTGGAAGTTGTTAGAAATGATTAGATTCTGGATGTATTAATTTTTTTTTCTAATGGATTAGATAGGGTTGTGAGAGTAAAAGGAGTCAAGATTTTGGCTGGAGAAATTGGAAAACTGAGTTGGCCATTTAAAGAGGTGAGAAAGACTGGGTGGGGAGGATTCTAGAGAAAAATGAGGAATTTTGTATTGGATATACTGAGTTTGAGATGCCTATTAGAAATCCAAGTGTTAATGTTAGATAAGAGTTAGATGTATGAGTCTGGAGTTGAGGGGAGCTGTCCGGCCTGGTGAATTCAGGAATCATTAACAAAGAGAAAAATTTTAAAACAATGAGACTGAGTGAAATCAGCGAGGTAGTCAATGAGGAAGAGAATTGGTCTGAGGATCAAGTTCTGGGGCATGTCGATATTTAAAAGTCTGAGAGTTGAGGAGAAATCAGGAAAGGAGATCCACAGAGCAGCCAACTAAGCAGGAGACCCAAGAGAGAGTGGTACAGGGAGCCAAGGGGAGAGAGTGTTTTAGGAAAGCAAGAGTGAACAACTGGTAATCAAGGACAGCATCAAATACTATAAATAGGTCAGGTTGGGTAAAATCCGAGAATCAGCTGTCTGGTTTGTCAGTGGGGAGGGCACTGGGGACTTTGTCATGAACTATTGGGTGAAGCAAACAAAATCCTGTTGGAATAAGATTGAAACGTGAGAGGAGGGGCGCCTGGGTGGCTCAGTTAAGCATCTGGAGTTCCCTCTCTCGCTATCTCTTTCTGTCATAAATAAATAAAATCTTTAAAAGAAAAAAAGAAACATGAGAGCAGAGAAATTTGAGGCAGGACAAGTGCATGTAACTATTACTGCAATTTTTGTTACAAAGAGGGGCAGGAAAATGAGATAATGGTAGTGAAGACATGTTTGCATTCTGATGGGAAATCTTGCATTAGAGAAGGAAACAATGATGACGCAGAGGACAGAGAGGAGAACTGTCTCATCAGAGTCTATAAGAAGGCAAGAAGAAATAGGGTCCTGTGCATACGTGGAGGCTTGGTCTAGTTGGTAACAGGAATGGTCTGTCGACAATAATGGGGGGAAGGGGAATTGATGGGCTCAGATACAGCTGGGTGAATGTGGGGAAGATGGAGCTTGTTCGCTTCTCACTTTCCCAGCCAGATAGTAGGTAATAATTCCCTCTGGGACCATCCTCTCTTGCTTCTATGGGACCATGCTCTCTGTCTTCAAGTTCTTCCTCTGTCCTTCCTGCCATCTCTTTCATTCATCTTCTAGGTGTCCCGTTTACTCTTTTATTTCCTTCCTCCCTCCCCTCTCCCCCTTCCTGCCCTTCTTCCTTCTGTTCTCCCTCTCTCTTCTTCTCCTTTCGTTCTAATTCCTTACTTCAAAAATAGGGTGTGAAATTACAGGAAGAGAAAAAACGGAAAAATAAGGGACTGCTGAGCAGGTAGCCTGAGCATGGACTGTGGCTTCTCTGCCTCCTCTCTTGCCGTTGTGTTCTGGACATTCATGTTCAAGTCACATTGACAGAGCTGGAAGCGAGGAGAAACACCCTTAGGAGAGCCTTGTAAATAAAAATCAACAGCCAAATTTGATGTAGCACGTTCAGCACTCAGTCAACCTTTTCTACATGAGGCCAGGGGAGGAAGCTCTAGGAAGGCATATCAAAGAAGCAGAAAGTATACTCTTGTTTTTCAAGAAGATAGAGGAAGAGGACAGGCTTCAGAAAAGGTCAGTGGGAGTGTGCGATGCTGCCCAACCAGGGCGTGATTCCCCCCATAAATATCTTCTGACTTCAGAAACATGTCCCAAGTGCCTTGGTATAACCTGCCACTGAGTTGTCAGCCAAAGGTCACCCATAATTCCCTACTTGGAGAGAGTTTTTGTCTGTGGGCTTATCAGTCTTTGTTTATGTAAACTGTAATTATTGAATATTAGACTTACAAGGGACTTTGAGACTATCGTTGCAGATCGGAAGTCATTTGGGGGTTATTTTATAGCTGAGGAAAACAAGAGTGTGAGCACAGAGAGGGTTGCAGTGATTGTTCTCTAGGCCATCAGCGAGTAGATGAGACAATCGGTTCCAGAGCCTTCTTGCCCCACATTTAGCCCACCTTCCCCATCGCTCACCACCTCTCCTGAGCTGAAGACACTGTTAGAATCAATTGGATTGAGAACTTTGCTCAAGGCTCTGGAGAGGGTGGGCCCTTGAATGGACATCCGGTTTCCTGAGGCAGTCTTCTCCGTTTTCTGCTCAGGTAATTCCATCGCTGTCTCACAGTTCATTTGGCCCTCTTGTGTGGGCTCAGCCTTGCCCCATCCTTGGGGACCATTAGGCTCAGAGGCAGAGAAAGCATAATGTTCAGAGATCCAGGGTTCATAGCTCAGCGGTGATCCTGCTCTGATCTCATATGCAGGGTAAATAACAAGGAGCCACTTACCTGACCACCCTGTGATGAAGACCCTGCCCCAAAACTC
Organism: Ailurus styani; assembly: GCA_002007465.1. NCBI lineage: Eukaryota > Metazoa > Chordata > Mammalia > Carnivora > Ailuridae > Ailurus > Ailurus styani. The sequence goes on from LNAC01000137.1 coordinate 1,325,771, forward strand.
GGTTTGACCATCACACCCCTGAAGCCCTACCTTTGTTTCTCCCCAGCACTCATGGCCTCTGGGATGGGAGGAGCAAAGGGGACATAGAGTGTTCCCTAGAACAGAACCTTCACATGAGCTATTCAATGTACAGGTATAGGTTTGGTTCCTTTAAAAGAGGTATCATTTAAGAAATAACAGTAAACAGGGGCACTTGGGTGGCACAGTCGGTCAAACATCTGACTCTCGGTTTCCGCTCAGGTCCTGATCTCAGGGTTGTGAGATTGAGCCTCATATCAGGCTCCACACTCAATAGGGAGTCTGCTTGAGATTTTCTCTCTGCCCCTCCCTCTACCCCTCCCCCCACTCCTTCTCTCTCTCTAATAAATAAATAAATCTTTTAAAAATATTTTACTTATTTATTTGAGAGAGAGAGAGTATGAGTGAGAGAGCAACAAATTGGGGGGGGCAGCAAAGGGAGAGGGAAGCAGGCTCCCCACTGAGCAAGGATCCTGATGAGGGACTCCGTCCCAGGACCCTTGGGATCATGACCTGAGCTGAAGGCAGCCACTTAACCAACTGAACCACCCAGGTGCCCCTAAATGAATAAATCTTTATAAGAAAGAAATAACAGTAAAGATAACAAGGACAAGTTTCACATTTAAATAATATAGAAATGGGGGGGGAGTGCCTGACTGACTTAGTCAGTAGAACATGAAAATCTTGATCTTGGGGTTGTGAGTTCAAGCCCCATGTTGGGTGTAGAGATTACTTTAAAAAATATATTTTAAAAAATGATACAGAAAAAAATATGGAAGTTGATGAAGTAGGAAGTGAGCTTTCCCTTCTTCAATCTTAACCACATCTTTTTTTTAGAAGAATCCTTATTAACTGTAGGTACCGAAAACTTTCAAATTCTTTTCAGTGCTAACTAGACATTTACACACACATATATCTATACTCATTTAAGGAAATAAATGGTTTACCTCTCCCCCCTCCCCGAGGGGGTCATTTAACAGAGATAATCTTTCCAAGTCAAGACCATAGCATTTCATTTTTAATACGTTATACAGTATTCCATTGTATGCATATGACATACTTTATTTAAATAGTGCCATAGTAAAGGGATATTTAAGTTGTTTGGAACTTTTTCTCTATCAGCATTGCTGCAGTGTGCTTCCCTGCCCATATATGCTTGTGCTAGAATTTTGGAATCTAGACCCCTAGCAATGGAGTTGCTGTGCCACATTGTGTGTGCATTTTCAAATTTGGTAGACACTGCCAAACTGTGCCTCTCCCCAAATCATGTGTCAATCTACACCCCCACCAGCAGTGTACAAGTGTACCTCTATCCTCATACCCTTCCCAGCAATTTGCCTCCTTCTGGAGGTCTGCAAAGAAGCAATCTGTCAGACAGCAGAAGAGGCAAATGAGAATCTGTGTACGATGAGTTCACCTGACACTTTGTTGAATCCCAGGGCTCATCCCGCTGATCTGGCTGCCTAAAGGGAAGCCCTCCCTCTCTTGTCGCTCCATGGGGAGCCCAGCTGAGGAATGGTTGATGAGGGGCACTGGAGCACTCTCCATTTTGATTTAAAGTCTGCTCCTCTGTCCACTGCGACTCAGGGACAACATGCTCTGATGGCTGATAATGTGTTCTATTTGTATTCTAGCTGGGTATAGGTATTAGAACAAAGTGTTTATTCATTTCCATCAGAGAAAGTAAAGTCTTTGGGCACTGGGTGCTCACCTTGAACTTCAATTGTAATCATAAAATCAAAGCTCCACTGTCATCTCAAAGCCTCATTCAGACTCCAAACTTTAGAGGGTCTATTGGCCTTCATTCCAAATAGGTAGGTCAGGTGGATGTCTTCATTGAAAGGCTCCCTTCCCATTGCTCCCCCCCACCCCCGACTTAAAATACAGTGCAAAGGAAGAGAAAGCCAGTGCTCCCAAAGTCCAAGACGTTCAAAGCACTAAAAATTTGCATGAACAATGATGCCCACTTTTGTTTTTAAGACCACTTAATAGACTTCATTTCTTAAACCCAAACCAAGATTAATCTTTCCAGACTGAGTCTTTGGAAGAGAACATCTACAAATTTATTCAGAGGACTTCAAGCTGTAAAAATAATGTGCAATTCATTTTAATGGGTAGTAAAAGGACCCAAGAAAAAAGAATCTTTTCATACATATAGTATATGCTTTTCAAAAAAGATTCACCTATTCTCTTACCATGTTTTTTTTAAGGAAGAGTTTTTTTTTGTTTTGTGAAGTTGACACATTTACAGTAAAACAAAACAAAACAAAACAAAACAAAACTCAAACCATGCAATAACCCCCTTGAACCCAACCTTGCATATATCTTTATACGTTTCCATATAATACATGCCAGAAAGAAAAAACTAGTAGATCGAGGGAACTTGTACTTTTTTAAAAAATTTGTTTATTTTGGGGTACCCGTGTGGTTCAGGTGGTTAAGGCTCTGACTTCAGCTCAGGTCATGATCTCGGGGTCCTGGGATCAAGTCCACATTCAGCGGGGAGTCTGCTTCTCTCTCTCCCTTTGCTCCTTCCCCAGCTCATGCTCTCCCTTTCTCTCTCTCAAATCTTTTTTAAAAGGTTTATTTGTTTAAGTAATCTCTACCCCCAGTGTGGGGCTTGAACTCACAACCCTGAGATCAAGAATCACATGCTCTACTGACTGAGCCAGCCAGACACCTTGAGAATTGGTACTTCTTAAAGTTTTTGACACAGCTTATCCAATTACCCTTTAGAAAGGTATAGAGTTACAATGGCATAGCAAATTTTGAAAGTGTTTATTTCCCCACATAGTAACAGACATTGAAGAGTAAAATTCATTTTTATCTTTGTTAACTTGATAGATGAAATGAAACCAATTTCAATTTGCGTTTCTTCATTAGTGGAGTTTGACATCTTTTATATATTCAATGGCCAGTTCATATTCTTTTCTTTTTTTTTAAACATTTTATCTATTCATTTGAGACAGAGAGATTCAGAGAGAGAGCATGAGCAGGGGGAGAGGCAGAGGGAGAGGGAGAAGCAGACTCCCTGTTGAGCCAGGACCTGGAGATCATGACCAGAGCTGAAGTCAGTCACTTAACCATCTGAGCCACTCAAGTGCCCCTCTTTTCTCTTTTAAAAAATGGAGAATTTATTTATTAGTAGTAACCATATGTCCTATATGTTGCTTATAGTTTTCCCATTAGTTTTCTTTTTTTTTTTTTTTAAAGATTTTATTTATTCATTTGACACAGAGAGAGAGATTACAAGTAGGCAGAGAAGCAGGCAGAGAGAGAGGAGAGAGGAGGAAGCAGACTCCCCGCTGAGCAGAGAGCCCGATGTGGGCCTCGATCCCAGGACCCTGGGATCATGACCTGAGCCAAAGGCAGTGGCTTTAACCCACTGAGCCACCCAGGCGCCCTTCCCATTAGTTTTCAATTTTTTGTCATTTTAATTACATTTAATTATGTTTTTGCATTTCCCTTTAAAAAATGAAAAATTCACTTTTTAAAGTAAACCGTACTCCTTAAGTTGGGGCCCAAGATCAAGAATCATATGCTCTACTGACTGAGCCAGACTGGTGTCCTCAAAAATTCATATTTTATTTTATTTATTTTTTTTAATTTTTAAAAAGATTTTATTTATTTATTTGACAGAGCAAGAGACCACAAGTAGGCAGAGAGGCAGGCAGAGAGAGAGGAGGAAGCAGGCTCCCCTGCTGAGCAGAGAGCACGATGTGGGCCTCGATCCCAGGACCCTAAGATCATGACCTGATCCGAAGGCAGAGGCTGAACCCACTGAGCCACCCAGGCGCCCCTCAAAAATTCATTTTAATTAATTAATTTATTTATCATTGTTTCAGAGGTACAGATTTGTGATTCATCAGTCTTTTTCTTTTTTTTTAAGATTTTATTTATTTATTTGACAGAGAGATAGAGAGCACAAGTAGGCAGAGCGGCAGGCAGAAGGAGAGGGAGAAGCAGGCTTTTGGCCCAGCAGGGAGCTAAGGAGTTCCAATGTGGAACTGGATCCCAGGACGCTGGGATCATGACCTGAGCCGAAGGCAGCTGCTTAACTGACTGAGCCACCCAGGCGTCCTGATTCATCAGTCTTATATATTCAGTGCTCATCACATCACATGTCTTCCTTAATGCCTATCACCTAGTTACCCCAGTGCCCCAGCCCTTCTCCCCTCCAGCAACCTCAGTATGCTTCTTATGATTAAGAGTCTCTTATGGTTTGTCTCCCTCTCTGGTTTTGTCTTGTTTTGTTTTTTCCTCTCTTCCCCTATGATCCTCTGTTTTATTTCTTAAATTCCACATATGAGTGAAATCATATATTTGTCTTTCTCTGAGTGACTTATTTCACTTAGCATAATGCCCTCTACTTCCATCCATATAGCTGCAAATGGCAAGATTTCTTTTTTTTTAGATTATTTATTTATTTATTTAACAGAGAGAGAGAGAGAAAGAGAGAGAGAGAGAGAGAGAAAGCACAAGCAAGGGGAACAGCTGGCAGAGGGAGAGGGAGAAGCAGGCTCCCCAAGGAGCAGGGAGCCCAATGCGGGGCTAAATCTCAGGACCCCAGGATCATGACCTGAGACGAAGCCAGTTGCTTAACCACCTGAGCCACCCAAGCACCCCAAGATTTCATTTTTTAAAGATTTTATTTATTTATTTGACACAGAGAGGGAGAGAGAGTGAGCACAATCAGGGGAAGTGGCAAGGAGAGGGAGAAGCAGGCTCCCACTGAGCAGAGAGCCTGATGCAGGACCTGATCCCAGGACCCCAGGACCATGACTCGAATTGAAGGCAGACGCCCAAGCAACTGAACCACCCAGGTGCACCTAGATTTCATTTTTTGTTGGTTGAGTGCTATTCCAGTGTGTGTGTGTGTGTGTGTGTGTGTGTGTGTGTGTGTGTGTGTGTACATCTGGGCTCTTTCCACAGTTTGGCTATTGTGGCTGATGTAGACATTGCTGCTATAATAAACATTAGGGTGCAGGTGCCCCTTCAGATCACTACATTTGTATCTTTGGGGTAAGTACCTAGTACTACAATTTTGCTGGGTCACAGGGTAGCTCTATTTTTAACTTTCTGAGGAATTCCATACTGTTTTCTGAAGTGGCTGCACCAGCTTGCATTCCCACAAACAGTGTAGGAGAGTTCCCCTTTCTCCGCAACCCTGCCAACATCTATTGTCTCCTGACTTGTTAATTTTAGCCAGTCTAACTGGTGTGAGGTGGTACCTCATTATGGTTTTGCTTTGTATTTCCCTGAAGCCAAGTGACCAAAAATTCATTTTTAAAAGGGAATCAACACATGTATCTAATAATACTGAGAGGTCTGACTGAAAGCAACTTGGGGGTAGTGGCAAAGAGGGGCAGATGACATCCTTGACTGAGGATACAGGAGGGTCTCCTTGGCAATTACTCTGCCAGAGCCTTTGAAGATATTCTGATACTATCTGCTTAAGCATTTCCCAAAAGCAAAGGAAAGAAAACCCAGTTGGAAACACCTGAGTACAACAGAAACTTATTTTTCATTGTTTCTTCTAAATTTTTATGAAACCAAAACATAATTGGATGGGTTATCTTTTAGTATCATTTGGTTTCTTCCCTGCCACCTCACACCTCAAAAGATCTCATGTCTAAATCTTCCCAGAGATCAAATGTGTAGTCCATTGCATAAGGGATTGACCTAGATTTAGCTTTACTTGACAATTAAAAGTTAAAGGCAAGGAACCGAACCAAAAATAGAACAACCTTGAAAAACATTATCCCAGATTTTGGTGTGCTTGATTTATAGTACTGAACACATAGTGGTGGCTGAATAGGAACTCCGCATTCATTTGGGCTCAAATTGCTTTCAAAATTATACAGGCAATGTTCTCTATTCAAAACAATGCTCTACTTTCAAGAATCTTAACATTTTAATTTTCTAGAAGCAAATAAATATTCTATGAATTTGGGGGGAAATTTACTGTAGGTCATTGTTTTTAGTCTTGACAAGAAGATGTAAATCTATGCATTTTATATCTATATCTATGCTTAATTTCCTTGATATGGCCTGCCTCCCAGCTGAAATGCCTCCCAAGCCTTTCCAGCCTTGAAGGAGGAAACCAAGGACAATTTAGGGTGGGCTGGGAGTTTTGCATCAAGGAGAGGTATGATCCTTTGCATAAATACTTCAGCTTCTTCTCAGGAGGGTTGGAATGAACCAGATGAATATAACTATACTAAAGTCAACTACAGGGACTCCTACTTTAGCCAATATCAAAGCAAGATTGTGCTCTTAATTCTCAATCTTATTCATTTAAGGGTCAACCTGGTTTTTAAAAATCATTATTTTTATTTTTTAATAAGTTATCCACACACGGTAGAAAAACTTACAATGCACCAAACAACATACTCAGAAAGATCCATCTTCTCCCCAGTTGCTCTCCAAAGAGGCAACTATTATTTTCTTGTGTATCAAGCTAGAGATATTCTATGCATTCATACCCTTATGCATGAACACACACATTTTCTCCTTGCACTCACTTCCTCACCACTTCCCTATAACTCTTTCTCTTTTCTCACTTAATTCTGTATCTTGGAGATATATTATTCCAATCCTCTGTATTGAAGTACCAGATTTATTTAAATAGTTAAAAATAGTCTTTTGCTATTACAAACTAAAATGTAACAATAAATGTTCTTAAATATACATCATTTTGCATGAGTATGTGTCTATTTATTGGACAAGTGCCAAGAAGTAGAATTGCTAGTTCATAGGGTTCATGCATTTTTTTTAGAATTTTGAATGATAGGCTGTTTGATTAAATAGAACTATGTAGTAGTTCTTCTTTAATAAGATCATGGCTAGATAAATTAGTAGTGTCTCAGTGGTCAGAAGGGACCTCAAATTTTCCTTCTGAAAATGTCTCAACTAAGTGCAAACTATGAATCTCTGGAATGCATGGAAAAGGTACCACTTGGAGATAGGGGCCCACTTGTCAAAAGCAATGTCAAGGTGGACTCAGAGTGCTGCAGATTCTGATGGGCAACAGTAAACGTCCTTGGTGGCTTTGAAGTGTGACCTACAAGGGCTGCCAATGTTGTATACAGTAGGTGATGCTGCCTGCTATCAATTAGGCTGAACCATGTGTAATTGTAGATGTTAGACCCTTTTTTTTAAACCTACGGATAGTGCAATTTTCATTTTCTCTTCATCAGTGGTTCAATTAACATTAAGTGTGTTTGTTTGTTTGGTATACTAGGGAGAACTCCTTAGAGAATTTTTCTAGGGGGAGGTGGATTTTGATCCTGGAAAGTGCAGAGACAAAAGTACCAGGAAAAGTGGACAAGAGGATTGCAAATCAAGGATGTAGAATGCCTCAGGGTAAAGGCCCGCAGAAAAGGTAAGAGTGTGAATCAAAGGACTGATGTCTCAAATTTCTATAAGTTTTGAACTGAAACTGACATCCCAGTTTCCTGTGTAAAGCAGAAGATGGTCATGCCGCCAGCAGGATGGGGTGAGGGCAGGGGTGGCTTACCTCGCAAATATGTACATCTGGCTTAAGGTTTTTAACCTCACAGCAGAAGCTGATGGGAATTGAAATTTTGGTCCATTTTGGGCTTTGGTACTGAAAACTTCAGTTCAACACTGCAGTCAATATTCGCTCTACCAGCATATACTTCAAAGTGGCCCTGAAGTTCATTATCTTAAATGGTTGCTAAGGGGATGATTATAGGGATTTCCCAGCACTTGGAGAAGAGTCATCCTGGAACACCCGGATAAATATACAATGAGGGAAAGAGCATTTCCTTTTAAAACTATAGATATAGGGGCGCCTGGGTGGCTCAGTGGGTTAAAGCCGCTGCCTTCGGCTCAGGTCATGATCCCAGGGTCCTGGGATCGAGGCCCACATCGGGCTCTCTGCTCAGCGGGGAGCCTGCTTCTTCCTCTCTCCTCTCTCCTCTCTCTCTGCCTGCTTCTCTGCCTACTTGTAATCTCTCTCTCTGTGTCAAATGAATAAATAAAATCTTAAAAAAAAACTATAGATATAACCTCCTTTATAAACTGTAGCTATAATGTAACAACCTTGGAGAGAGTTTAGAAACAGAGTGGGGTAGGGGAGAACCCCACCTACGATCCCCACCCTCACAAAACTAAATGTTTACAGCTCTAAATGTTTACATAATTTTTCCTACTCCTTGATCATTTGCTTTCATATTTTTATACCATTGCTGTCATAAGCTTTTTTCGTTTTACATCTCAGTTTTGCTAATTATCATTTTTTTTAAAGATTTTATTTATTTATTTGACACACAGAGAGAGATGAGATTACAAGTAGGCAGAGAGGCAGGCAGAGAGAGAGGAGGAAGCAGGCTCCCCGCCGAGCAGAGAGCCCGATGTGGGCCTCGATCCCAGGACCCTGGGATCATGACCTGAGCCGAAGGCAGCGGCTTTAACCCACTGAGCCACCCAGGCGCCCCAACTAATTATCATTTTAAATGGCTGCGTACTAGTCCCTGGAGTGGTTGTACTACAATTTGCCTATTCATTCCCCCCATTCTCAGACATCTCAGGTTGCTTCCAATTTCTTGATATTAAAGTGCCTTTAGATCTCTGGGCCTGAAAATAGGCTCCCATCCATAGTTTTCTCTTATTAAAGTAAATTATCTGCCACATGGTTTCCCTCTGTCAACAGAGAAATCTATTTCTCTATTCTATTAATTCTAAAGGTGATAATATGTATGGCAAAGTACTTAGACTAGTGCCTGGCAAATACTGAGTGCTATATAAACGTGAATTATTATTTTTGCCAGTCAATGTATTTTGTCACCAATGTCAGAAAAAGACCTGTAAATAAAGAAATAGAAAGAAAGGGCTGCTGGAGAGCTGGGGAGTCAATTGGCTAATTCCTTCACTTGCTCAGGGACTCCTCATCTACAACTGGCTCTGTTAATAAAGGAAGTTTCAACTCAGCTCACTGCCAGAAGGCAAAAGCTTTGGGGACAAACAGCAATTTCCCGGCACCAGCAAAAAATGTCCATGGAGAACCTTCTGTTGCCATCTTTTCCCTACTGAAAGAGCCTTTGAATAACAAAGGCTCATTTTGAGACTATGGCTCATATCAGTGATGAGGTTCTTTGTTTCCTGGACTATCGGGTCCTGCTACAATTAGCTAAATGTCCTTTCCCCTCCTCACCCCTGAAATAAGAACTGAAGTTGGAGATGGGGTCAGGATGAAATGTAAATGATAGGTTTCTTAGGAAAGGTCACTAACAATTAGGAAATATAATCCATCCTCAAACATGAATAATACTAATTCTGGAAACTAGGAACTACTTATTAAGAGAAAGAAGTTGCAACATAATTACATAATTTACCTAAAACCCTCCAGGGCTTACCCACTACTTTAGTATAAAATCCTAAATTTTTTCCCTGACCTGTAAGATCTTGAAGGATCTAGCCCCTGCCTTCCTGTCTAGATCCCTCTCTGTGCCCTTTAACTCCACTTCGTGGTTTTCTTTCTCATGACTCTTTCCTTCCTTTAGGTCTTTATCGTGCTGTTCCTTCTGCCTGGAAGTGTCCCCTCTCTGCCGAAATCGTCCTCTTCCCCATCTAACACTACATTTCTAGTCTCAAGCTAAAACACGCTCCGCTCGAGAGAAGCCTTCTCTAACCATCAGAACAGGTTGGGTACCATGTGACATGCGCCTGGAGTGTCTTGTCTTTTGTATTATTCGTTATGATTGTTATACCTGTCAGATGTGAGTTCCATGAGTGTGGGAGACTCAGTTGTCTTCAGCACTGTTTCCCCAGTGCCCAGGACAGAGCAGACCCTCAAGAAATGTACAGAGGATAAACTGAATGAAAGAATGAATATTAGCTTTACCGAAGCTTACATTAAACATGCCCATAAATGTATAAATTATTAAAAAATTTTTTATTTTGAAATAAGCTCTGGTTTACAAATGAGCTGTAAGGAAAAGATGCTAGAGAGATCTTATAAATCCTGCAACCAGGGTGCCTGGGTGGCTCAGTGGGTTAAAGCCTCTGCTTTCAGCTCAGGTCATGATCTCAGCATCCTGGGATCGAGGCTCGCATCGGGCTCTCTGCTCAGCAGGGAGCCTGCTTCCTCCTCTCCCTGTCTCTCTGCCTGCCTCTCTGCCTACTTGTAATCCCTCTCTCTGTGTCAAATAAATAAATAAAATCTTAAAAAAAAAATCCTGCAACCAGTTTCCTCTAGCGTTAACACTTTACAGAATGATAGGACATTTATTGAAACTAAGAAATTAACATTGATACTAGACAGTAAAATGCAGACATTATTCAGATTTTGCCATTAATGTCCTCTTTCTGTTCAGGATCCAGTCCACGTTACTTTTAGTTACTATGTCTTCTTGGTCTCTTCCTATTCATGACTTTCTTTTTTTTTTTTCTTTTAAGATTTTATTTATTTATTTGACAGGGAGAGAGAGATTACAAGCAGGCAGAGAGAGAGGAAGAAANCAGGGTGCCTGGGTGGCTCAGTGGGTTAAAGCCTCTGCTTTCAGCTCAGGTCATGATCTCAGCATCCTGGGATCATGACCTGAGCCGAAGGCAGAGGCTTCAACCCACTGAGCCACCCAGGAGCCCTATTCATGAGNTACTTGTAATCCCTCTCTCTGTGTCAAATAAATAAATAAAATCTTAAAAAAAAAATCCTGCAACCAGTTTCCTCTAGCGTTAACACTTTACAGAATGATAGGACATTTATTGAAACTAAGAAATTAACATTGATACTAGACAGTAAAATGCAGACATTATTCAGATTTTGCCATTAATGTCCTCTTTCTGTTCAGGATCCAGTCCACGTTACTTTTAGTTACTATGTCTTCTTGGTCTCTTCCTATTCATGACTTTCTTTTTTTTTTTTCTTTTAAGATTTTATTTATTTATTTGACAGGGAGAGAGAGATTACAAGCAGGCAGAGAGAGAGGAAGAAACAGGCTCCCCGCTGAGCAGGGAGCCTGATGCGGGCCTCGATCCCAGAACCCTGAGATCATGACCTGAGCCAAAGGCAGAGGCTTCAACCCACTGAGCCACCCAGGAGCCCTATTCATGAGTTTCTTTTCTCTTTTTTTCTCTTTGTCTTTCATGACCTTGATGTTATTGATAAGTAGTGGTTAGCTATTTTGTGGAATATCTCTCAATTTGGGTTTATCTGATGTTTCTTCATGATTTCTGGAGTTACGGGTTTGGGGGATGTATATCACAGAAGTGATGTGCCCCTCTTATTGTATTATGTTGGGGGGATACAAAATGTTGATATATCTTATTACAGTGATATTAACCTTCATCATCAGGTGGTGTCTGCCAGACTTTGCCATGAAGAGTTAGAATTTTTCTCTTTCCATATTTATTTGCTAGAGGTAAGTCATTAAGTTGAGTTCACATTGAAGGGAAGGGGAATGAAGTTCCACCTCTTGGAGACAGGAGAATCAAATATTTTGTGGACACACATTAAAACCACCACCACAATTTATTTTGGGGGAGATATTTTGAGTCTATGCTACTATTTGGGGGAGATATTTTGAGTCTATGCTACTATTCTGTTTCTCCTTAAAATTTCATCCGCAGGACACCTGGGTGGCTCAGTCGGTTAAGCGTCTGCCTTCGACTCAGGTCATGATCCCTGGGTCCTGGGATCGAGTCCCAGGTTGGGCTCCTTGCTCAGCGAGGACCCTGCTTCTCCCTCTGCCTGCCTCTTTCCCTGCTTGTACTCTCTCTCTCTCTCTCTGAAAAATGAATAAAATCTTTAGAAAAAACTTCGTCCACTAATTTTAGCATTTATTATTATGGTGTAAGTGGATTCATTTTTGTACAAAGAATGCAAATTCTTGCTCATAAACTAAGTGAAAGTATTGTTCCTACTGCAGAGTACTCATTCTGGAGGAACGAGAATGAGGAGTTTGGGGATTTTGCTTTTTCTATTTTTCTAGCTGTAACTTTGAAGTCAATTCATAGCCCTTAATTTACAAGGTCAGTTCTCAGTTTTCAACTCAGACATTTTTTTTAATGAAAATTAAGACAAGAGAGCGAAAGAAATCAGAAGAGGTGCCAAGAGCAAAGTGAGGTGATTAAATAATTAGACAGAAATTAACAAGTGACAGAGAGGGTTGTTGTGTTTTCAGTTTCATTAGCAAATCTTATAACTTCTGGAATCTTAGATGTTACTCCATACACTAAGTCCTCATCCCTCACCCATGCTCTCTGTGGCATTGTAAAACAGATCACATGGTCAGTTCTGCTAAGAGAGACCAGGATGGTGAGAGAATGGAAGGACACGAACTTTATAAATAGTAAAGGTCTTACAAAGGGGAGAGGCTGGTATTATTATTATTATTATTATTCCAATTGCTCAATACAAAAAAGCAAGAACTTGGCAACACAACATTGCCTTGTTTCTTGGAACAAAAGTGGAGAATAACTTTGTCTCCATCTGCTCAGGACACTGAAAACAGGCTGAGTCTTTATTGAGTGTGTAATCTCCATGGGAAGTGGGATAGAATGAGGTGGAAGCCACACCAGAAAGAATCCTGAGTTCTATATTTAAAACAGTGGCAGGGGCTCTGGAAAAGCTTCAAAATCAAGAGGAAAAAACTCCACAGTGATATCTGAACACCAAAGTGGGATTGTTAAATATTCAGAGGGTGAAAAACATGCAGATAGGAAACCATTCAAAAGATCAAGAGGAAGGTTATAATGCGCCTAAAGAAAAAACAAAACAAAACAAAACAAAACAAAAAACCTTTCCCCCCTCCCTTTAACAAATATTTCCTAACAGTACTGTGGAACCTTGACTCTTGACTCTGGGCTGCACCTTGCGTTCCAGATGACTTGTAAAGCAATGATTTATTGGTCCCAGAGCTAGTGAGCTTGGGAGCAGTTCAATAAGACAGTGTGGTCTGTGGGTCCTGAATCATTACTCTACCTGGCAACCTTACGACAGCTGCTGAATCTTGGAGAGGCAGGAGGAAACGATGTTGATTTATAGAAGGAGTGGAATTGTTTGTCAATGAAAATATAATTGTGCTTCTCCCAGGCTCAGGCTTCTACGGAATACCAGCTCAGCCTTCCCTGACAATTTAACATAGGCCAAAATTTGGAAAAGTGAGTGTTGTCTTGCAATTCCTTAAGACCTTGTACTTTTGGGCGCCTGGGTGGCTCAGTGGGTTAAAGCCTCTGCTTTCGGCTCAGGTCATGATCTCAGGGTCCTGGGATCGAGGCCCGCATCGGGCTCTCTGCTCAGCAGGGAGCCTGCTTCCTCTTCTCCCTGTCTCTCTGCCTCCCTCTCTGCCTACTTGTAATCTCTCTCTCTCTGTGTCAAATAAATAAATAAAATCTTTAAAAAAAAAAAAAAGACCTTGTACTTTTGTTAAATGTTTCATGATAGTTCTGTTAATACACTTTCTATAAGAGAATTAGTATAAACCTCTCCTTTATAGTCTATAATCTTCTGCACAATGGTAGTAAAATGACGCTCCAGTGGTGAGTGGGATACATAGTACACAAATTATATATCTTTATAAAAGTAGTTTTGTATTTTGTAAATAATCACAATGCCTGCCTATGTGTACATACGTGATATGACATGCATAGTTTCATTTGCTCTTTACAACAACAATGTGCCTTGCACATTTTGAGAAAGGAGGAAACTGAGACTCAGAAACCTTAGGTAACTTCGTTGAGGTTAACCAGAGAGTAGCAGAGCTAGTAGCCCAAGATTGAAATGGGGCCCCTTGCCTAGTCTTTCCACTGCACTGGCCCCTCTCGATAAGAGTCTTGTTCCGCTAGTTTCCTGTGACCCACTGAACAATAAAAGAAGTGCATGCATTGCGGACTTTGGAAGGATCAATCAAAAGCAATTCTATTTTCTCTACATTAAGCATCAAAAAATTAAAAGCCATTCAGGCTTGTACCGTAGATAGACAGATAATAAGCTGTGACCGCTCTTAAGTAGAGCCTCCCCAGGAAGATGCTCTCAGCTCTGGGGGACAGATGCATGAATAAATAGTCAAACCCCAGCATAAGAACAATTCTGCTCAGGACCACGGATGGGGCTGCTCAGAGAAAGTGGGTATGATGCTCCAATGGACTCCAGAGTCCAGAGGTTCAAAGTCAGAGCAGGGAGAGCCTTGTGTAGGGCACGGCACTTTGGGAGGAGATTTAAACCAGCAGAGAAGGTAATTACCTGAGTAGGAAATGGGCTGCAATTTACTTTCTCCAAAGGTGTACATTCTTTGCTTACTAAAAAGGCATTTGCTTTCAGTACAATAAATGGAGTTCAGTACAATAAATGGATTTTCTCATCCTTGCAATGGATTTTAAAATCCAACTGATGTGACTTGAGCTATAATTTTTTTCAATCCTACTATAATATATATATGTAATATATATACACATGAAAATATATATCCCTAATTTACAATATACTATATATTGTAATATATGAGGATTAAAAACACATATATATATTTAGCTGTGTGTTATAGTTTTATAGTTATTATGTATTATTATAATGGATTAGATGTTAATGGTCTTCTATCCAGTAAGTTAATGTAGGGTAGCGTACCTGTTCAGAGTACCAATTTTCTTCTGATTAGGCCTGCAGTCTGAAGTTGCTTGTAGGAGAAATAAGAACAAGGTTTCAGCTGTTCTAATTAGGTGCAGCCCTTATTAAGAAGAGGATCTGGTGTAAAGAGTGAGTGATATAATCGAATCCCAGCAATTACTTATATCCACATTCAGTGTTTATAATGCTGGTCTTCCAAGTATTTCCAAATACACAAAAGAACTTTTACTTGTTGAAGGCCTTTACTGAAGATGATTCCAAGATACCAATAAGGCTCAAGATTTGTGGAAAAATGCGAACACTTAATATTCGCACTGATAAATAAACTCTTTCTGAGATGCCTGGGTGGCTCAATCGTTAAGCGTCTGCCTTCGGCTCAGGTCATGATCTCAGGGTCCTGGGATCGAGCCCCGAATCTGGCTTCCTGCTCTGCGGGAGGCCTGCTTCTCCCTCTCCCACACCCCCTGCTTGTGTTCCCTCTCTTAATATTTCTCTCTCTCTCTCTCTCTCTCAAATAAATAAATAAAAATCTAAAAAATAAATTTAATAAACTACTCCTCAGAGGACAGCTGAGTGAGTCCAGGAGTCCTGGACGATAATCCCGGGTCCTACAAGTCAGTATCTACCCTCTGCCATGTGTGAGGTATAGCTTTTGCTCACGGTGCCTGGTTTTAGATTCCTTCCCATCAGGGAATTACCATTCCCTAGGAGGTTTCTGGGAGCACCTGTCCACTCTCTGACTTGGCTTCACTGGGAAGCAGAGGAGCCAAGGTTGGCTAACTCCTCTGTTAGGACTCACGAGATACTCAGGTTTCCCTCCCTGAAAGACCAGGCGAGCTTAGACATAATCACACTACTTCTTAGTGTCTGCTTTCTCTTCTTGCCCATGGCAGGCCTTTAAACATTTAAGGAATAGGGTGCCTGGGTGGCTCAGTGGGTTAAAGCCTCTGCCTTTGGCTCAGATCATGATCTCAGGGTCCTGGGATCGAGGCCCCCATCGGGCTCCATGCTCAGTGGGAAGCCTGCTTCCTCCTCTCCCTCTGCCTGCCTCCTGCCTAAATGTGATCTCTCTGTGTGTGTCAAATAAATAAATAAAATCTTTAAAAAAAATAAAATAAACATTTAAAGAATGAAGAAGTTTTTGGAGAAAACTGTTAACATAGACTATTGCTGAGAGATCAGAGTAAGGCAGTGGATGAGAAGGTAAGTATTTTAATGTAAAAGAAAGTACACTGCATAGTATTCATGTTTTTTCCTCTTTGAGCCTTTCTTTGAGTCCACATCAAAGGATTAATTGAGTGTTTGTGGTTAGCCCTCAGTGAGGCAAAGGGTGGGCCTTGGGACCTCTCCTCAGAACTGAGACCCGCGGAGCACTTGGTGACCTTGACAGTCCTGGGGACGTTCTGTGCAGAGCTTCACCGTACCCTGTGGCATAAGACCATGCTCATCTCCAGCTTCTTCTAAAATGCCTTTCCAGGCAAATACCACTCCACATTGCTGGCCTGGGTGCATGGGAAGAAGGGGAAATGGGGCTCAAATGTAAAGGTTCTCATTAAATTCCAATATTATGGCGATAACTCCAGAAAAACTCATTTCAACGAGGTTTTACCTTAAAGGCTTTTTGGGGTTTTTTTTTCCCCCTCTTGCTTCCTGAGATTTGCCCAAATGAATTCCAGAAAACTTGGAGAGATTTTTCGCCTTTCACCCTAATAAAGTAGAACATCACTTTTCTCCTTGTCCTTTGCAAATAATGACAGATGAGCTAGCTGTGTTTCCAACGGGCTCTGATTCTGCATTTTCTGCAGCATAAAGGAAAAACATCTCATTCCTTTTATAGAAATGCAATCCCCTGAGGTCGGCCCTTAAAAGCTGTTTTGATCCGTGGACGTTTTTGCTGCCAAATGCTCTAGCTCCCAATCTACCATTATGCATTTTCTCTTGGACAGGGAATTCTAGCATCATCCCTCCTGACCTCAAATAAAGCCATTTATTCCTCTCTGAGATGGAAGATTCATTTATTTTTTTCTTCTTTCTCCTTGGCAATTATCTCTATCACTACTCATAATCTACCCAATCTTTTTCCATAACATCCTGTGATTAAAGCCAATCGGTTCATGTTGAAGCTGAAGGAAAGGTAAGTAGGCACAGAAACATCACCCTCGCATTAAAGGCGGCCAACTTTCAGTAGGCTGATGCTTGAGGGACTTTTGATGGGGAAAGGTGGATGTTGACCTAACATTTCAGTTACAAAAAAAAAAAATTAGTGTTTAAAATAGGGCTGAGTAGCATATAGGTAGTTCCTTACGGCCGGCCAAAGGAGAGATCTGCCTGCAAATCAGGTCAAAGGATATCTTGTTGATTTTTAAATATTGTCCCAATTATTATGCTGGGCAACATTTCAGGAGACAAGGCACCAGGGAATCTTAAGAAAGAGGATGATCATATTAATAGTAATAATAATAATAATGGCCTTCACTTTTTTAGCTGAGTCCTTTGCATTTATTAATTCTTTCTCTAACTCTTTAATAGAGGCATTGTCATCCTCATTTCACAGAGGGGCTATATGTTTTGCTCAGGGTCACCCAGCTAGGAAGTAGCAGGGCAAGGATTTGAACTTGCGTGGGGTCCGAGTGCCCGAGGTATGTTCTGCGCAGCACTGTGCTCGACATTGGTGGGGAACATGAAAGAAGCACAAACGCTTTTCTTGTCCTCGAGGTAAGAGTCTGGTTTGGGTAATATATTGGAAAATCTTAAAGAGCAACAAACAATCCTATACAATTAAATCCCCTCAGAGCTTAATCCCCTGTTACTAGTTAATTTTTGCTTTATTATTAGATAGTTCCTGTTCAATTTATTAGTGTGGCTTCTGTCCTCCAACTGGATCCCTGCCATGAGGCCCACAGACCCATAAGAGCTCGGAGATGATGTGAGACTTTGTGGGGAGCGGTGTGTGGGGGAGGCCAAGGTTGGTGTTTGAAGCCAGGAGCCCCTGTTTTTGACTCTAAAACCTTATGCAAATCACGTATTCTCTCAGTTTCCTCATCTAAAAGATGTGACTAGGGGTGCCTGGGTGGCTCAGTCATCAAGCATCTGCCTTCGGCTCAGGTCATGATCCCAGGGTCCTGGGATCGAGCCCTACATCGGGCTCCCTGCTCTGCAAGGAATCTGCTTCTCCCTCTCCCTCTCTCCTGCTTGTGTTCCCTCTCTCACTGTCTCTCTCTCTGTCAAATAAAACAAACAAACAAAAAAACAAAAAAAACCCATCCCCCCCCCAAAAACCTTTAAAGATGTGACTAATACCTATCCCACACAAGTGTTGGTGAAAAAGTGCAATAGCGTGAGGAAAATCTCCTGAAACGACAACAACAACAGAAAAACAGCAATAACATAAGTAACGATATAAAGGCTCAGAAACAGGGTTACTAAAATTCAAATCTATTGCTAATAAGGGGCACACCATCACTACATGTTTTCAGTACAAACCCTTTCACTTGGGCTGGTTTTGAGCCTGGTGAACCGGGCCTGTTGTCTCAACTCCCGGATGTCTCCTTTGAAAATGCCAAATAACACGTGACAGAGTGCTTTGTCCTTGTTCTGCGATTTTGTGAGTCTTTTGGCTTTTCTGACCAGGCAATAAGTTTCTGAAGGGAAGGAATGATGAATTTTATTTCTTGGTTCTTAGCTCTCCTTGATGTCAAGTACAGTGCCTTGTGCTCCTCAATTCACATGCAGGGAGTGATTTCTATTAATAGTGTACTTTTCTCCTCAAGGGCACCCTTCTCAACTATCTCTCCAATTAAGGTCCCACGGTGGGTCAGTTCCACCATTTTGGAATTCTAAATGTGTAGTTTCACACCCAGACTCTCTTTCGGCATCAGGCTGTTTCAATGAGCCCATCCACTTCCGCATGCAGTCTTGAGTGCCCTGTTCCTCCAAAGGCTGGTAACTGTGGTATCACCGGCTCTGGATGAAACCTTCAAGTCATGCCGCAAAAGTTGAAAAACAGGAAATGCAGTCGGTTGGGAAATTGACACCCTCCTGGAAGAGGACCGAATTACAGTATGAAAAAGGAGCTGAGTATCACACACACGTGGTTACATTGATTCTATAAACTGTCCCTTGTATTATTATAAATATTTTAATTCAGTGTGATCCACCTAGTCCTCACTTCCTGATTCCCCTATGTGCTCGGGCTTTCAACTTCTCAGAGGAAATGTTTCTGGGAGAAACAAAGGGCAGTGGATCGTCCTTGTTGTGCGAGGAAGCTCTCACCTGCTCAGATACCTGCCCAGGTGAGAGAATGGGGTTTCAAAAAAGAACTAGTGAATAAGTTCATGCACTCCCTTTACCGTATTGTGTGAAATCAGCCCAAGGAAAGAATCAATAAGAATGTGGACGCATGCATCAAATCACTGGCTCGTTGGAATCTGAGCTTTCCATTTTTTAACTAGGAGCAAACGGGAGGTTGATTTAGGATTTTGACTTCCTTCATTTCACATCTCTTGTTGTTCTTCCCTCAGACTTTTCCAGGCTTGAATTTCCAGGTGACCTCTTGCCTTTTTTCAGGGCTACCCTTGTCTCTCCTTATTCCTTCTGCCTTACTAGTGGTGACGTCAGGAGTCAGAATACCCAACTTATGGTTCAGCTCCACCTTTGATCAGCTGTGTTCCACTCTCTGAGCCTTAAGTTTTCCGTCTCATCTTCTCAGTCTATAAAGTGGGACTTCTGATTCCTGTCCATCTCATGAAGTTATTAGGACCTGGTTTAAACGAATAATGTTGGTGCAAGGGCTCTGTAAGTATAAATCTATTCCCAGTCTGACTGCTTACCTGCCAAGCCTGTGGGAAGGGTCAGAAGGTGTTAAAATATTGAATCTTGATCTTTACTCTGTGTTTTTGAAACTAACAGAGATTCAGATGACACAACAAAGAACAGTTTTATGCCAATATTGAGAAGACCAATATGCTCAGCTTTTAAAAAACGTTATTGAGTAGGTTATAAACCACATTCAATGTGGAAAGTTAAAATTTCCAGAATATGAAGATTTTCTTCATCTAGAATTTAATGACTATTTCAAAATTGGAATGAAAATAACATTCCTATGAATACATTAATTTTCAAATATGGATTAATGAACACAACCTTTTGGCATTAATTTCTGGATCCTTTCTCGTTCCCCCACCTTGTCTATCTCACAGAGCGGTGTGCTATGGAGGTGTCTAAGAAAGTCACATGCTAAAATCATCAGTCTAAAGCATTTTTGAACCAGATGCTGTTAACAGAGGTCAACTCCCCTTTCCTGCATTGTTTTTATCTCTTTGGGTAGGGTTCCTTCAAAGCCACTTTGCAGTAGGTAAGATCTGCCTGGGAATAGTAGATGATGCTGGTTGAACACTTTCCGTGTTCTAGCCACTGTGCTTTATCAGCGTACATCATTCAACCCTCAAAATAAGACCGCAAGGCAAATGTGGTAGGCTGAGAAGTGAACCTGTGAATGTTCTCTCATATGGGAAAAAAGGGTCTTTGCTGATGGAAAATTATCCTAGTGGGCCATGAATTAGTAGGCGTTCTCCAGAGATTATGGAGGCTGACAAGTCCCATGATATGTTGTCTGCATACTGGATGCCCAGGCAGTTGAGGGTGTAGTTCCTTTGGACTCTGAAGGGCTGAGAACCAGGGGAGCCGATGGTGTAAATCCCAGTGTAAGGGCCAGAGAAGATGAGATGAGATGAGATGTCCCGGCTCAAGCAGTGAGGCAGATTAAAAAGGCACACACTCCTCCTTCCTCTGCCTTTTGATGTATTCAGGTGGTCAGTGGATTAGAAGATGCCCACCCTCCTTTGGGGAGGACATTTTACTCTGCATTCTACTCTGCCGAGTCTGCCCATTCAAACGAGTTATCCAGAAGCATCCTCACAAGAATACCCAGAAATAATGTTTTGCCTGGGTTCCCCATGGCCAGTCAATTGACACATAAAATCAGTCATCACTGGCCCAAGGATACAGTCACAGGCACTGAGGGGAGGTAGAGGGTCACTTGATATACGGAAGAGGAGAAGGTGAGGTGGCTATGGAGGCAGAAACTGGAGTGATGAGGCTGCAAGCCAAGGAATGCTGATAGCCACCAAAAGCTGGAAGAGGCTCAGAATAGACTTTTCTTTAGAGCTTTCAGAGGGAACATGAGCCTTCTGAAACCGAGTTTGGACTTGTGGGCTTCAGAATTGTGAAAGAATACATTTCTGCTGTTGGAAACCACCAAGTTTGTGATACTTTCTTCTAGCAGCCATAGGAATTGAATACAGAAGGTGTTAATATTATCACCATACCCATTTACAGATGAGAAAACCAAAGTTGAGAAAAGCCAAGAAACAAGGCCAAAGTCAAAAAGAACAGAGCCAGGATTTGCACCCTGGGAGTCAGACTCTAGAGTCAGCACACGTGACCAGTGAGCTGACCCGGGGGACAGTCCACAGCAGTTTTGGCGACTCCTGGTCCAATGTGTGGCATTTGCTGAGATCATGCACAGTGTCATTGCTGTGCTCTTTTTTCTTTTTAAATACTTATTTATTTAAGTAATTTCTGTCCCCAATTCAGGGCTTGAACTCATAACCCCAAGATCAAAAGTCACATGCTCTTCCAACTGAGCTAGCCAGGGGCACCCCATTGCTGTCTTCTCAGTCATGTTTTAAGGCTGTGGGATGCAGAAGTGTTGTCTACTTCTGCTTTGAAACCATTGAGTTTGGGTCCTGAGGAACTGAATCACCACCCCACCTCCCTCTCCATCCCTTCAGTTTCCAGCAAAGCATTTAGAGCTTCTAGACACATTCAGGATGAGGAAGGTTTGGGAAGGGTGACATTGGATCCTGAATTGGCAGAAATTCACACCTCTGGTTATACCAGTGGATTAGATTACAATTTATTGTTGAGTCCTATAATTAGTTATACACAAGGGTCTGAATCATCTCTTGGCCTAAGCTCCCATCCAGTTTCTCTATAGCAGGGGATAGAGCGTAGTTGGCCCACATAGATGGATCTGTGTATTGTGTACACATAACTGGATTTCTGTACATACCCATGTGGCTTACAAATAAAGATCCCAATTATAAATGGTGACCTGTTTAGTGAATACCATTTAGTGAGCACACTTCATGTGCTGGGGTCTTTTTTTTTTTTTAAGATGTTATTTATTTATTTATTATTTTTTAAGGATATTTGCCTTTTTTAAAAAAGATTTTATTGGGCGCCTGGGTGGCTCAGTGGGTTAAAGCCTCTGCTTTCGGCTCAGGTCATGATCTCAGCGTCCTGGGATCGAGGCCCGCATCGGGCTCTCTGCTCAGCGGGGAGCCTGCTTCCTCCTCTCCCTGTCTCTCTGCCTGCCTCTCTGCCTACTTGTAATCTCTCTCTCTGTGTCAAATAAATAAATAAAATCTTTAAAAAAAAAT
>LNAC01000137.1:1356980-1451187 GCA_002007465.1 Ailurus styani
GCGGGGACGCGGGGGCGAGAGGGGCGGGGCCTGGGGCGGGGCCGACGGGGCTCCCAGGCCTCGCTCAGCTCTCCGGGGCCGGCCCCCCAGCCCGCTCACTTCACAGCGGAGCCGATGGGGGACTCCGCACGGCGGCCGGCCAGCAAGTGGCCAAGCGAGGGGACACGCAGGTCGTTCCGGCTCTGTAGTGGGGTTCCTGGGCCCCGCGCCCCGACGCAAGCTCTGCAGGCCCCACGGCCTGTTCGCCGGTCCGCTGCTCTTCTCCCAACTCCTTCTTCCCGGTCATGCCCCTTCTTCCTCCTCCTCACCATACTCACAGCCTCCCAGCACTAAAAAAATATGTTTGTGTGTGGGTGTGGGCGGGGGGTGCCTGGATGCCTCCGTCGGTTAAGCATCTGCCTTCTGCTCGGTCATGATCCCAAGGTCCTGGGATGGAGCCCCTCATCGGGCTTCCTGCTCAGGGGAGAGCCTGCTTCCTCCCCTCTCTCTGCTGCTCCCCCCTTTTGTGCTCTCTCTGCGTCTGTCTCTCTCTCAAATAAATAAAAAATAAAATCTTTAAAAATTAAAATAAATAAAGCGACTGGAACCTTCCATCTTCAATCCAACCATAAAAAAGAAAAAAAGGAAAAGGAAAAGGGGAAAGGAAAAGAGGTGGAACCAGTGACCACGGAACCAGTAGAGCCTCCAGGTAGGGGGCAGTGGCCACACAGACCCACTGAGTTTTACACACTGGTTGGCTCGATAATCCTCGCAGGGCTGGGGGGTGGGGATCTCCATTTTGGAGGGAGTACAGGTGACTTACCCAAAGTCACATAGCTAATGTGTAGAAATTATTGAGTCCCACCTTTAAAACTAGTGTTGTGTGGTTTTCTCTCAGCAATCCATCCTGCTAGGAGCCCTTTCTCAAGATGTCTTTCTTTTCTTGTTGGCTGTCACACTGGCTGCAACCTAACCCATCAGAGTTGTGCCCCAGGTACACGTCTGTCCCTCCAGCCTGAGTATGGGAAACCTGTGGCTCCCAATCCCTTCCCAACTTGTGCATGTTCCGGCCTTCAGCTCCTCTGAGAAGCTCAAGGACAAACCCATGGGTTCCACACCTTGTTCCTGTGAGAACAGGTCCATAGCGTTAAAAACAAATGAACACATGGACTCTGGTTTGTTTGTACTGCTACATTCAAAATGGCCCCAAACTGAGTTGTATAAAATAACAACCATGTTATTATGCTTGTGGGTTCTGTGGGTCAAGAAAACGGATAGGGCACAGGGGGAAGACTTGTCTTTACTTCACTGGTATCCTGGGCCACAGTGAGGAAGACTTGAATGGACGGAGGCTGAAATTATCTGGGACTGTTGACCAGAGTGGCTTATCCATGGCCACTCCTGTGGCTTAGGCTTCCTCACAATGTGGCCTCAGTTTACTCAGACTTCTCACATGCAGACTTTAGGTTCCAAAAGCAAACATTCCAGGGAACAAGATGCAGGCTGCTTGGTGTTTTCTGACCTAGACACAGACTCCACATTTCACTAGAAGGAGTGTCAAAGAATTTGTGGACATATTTTAAAATTGACATGCAAATAACAACAACAAAAACAACCTTTAGGAAAACTCATAATTTTTAACTCCTCAAAAAAGTCTGCAAAGCCTGAAACAGTTTCTAACCTCTTCCCCACCAAGAACTTGCCTATTTCAAACAAAACAGAAATCTCTCCAAGAAAATACTTACTGTCTTTGTAAGAATAGTGCACACTTATAGCAAACAATTCAATATAGCTAAACAGAAAGAATTCAGCATAGTATAATAAATGTAAAATATTCTCAGTATCCCACTGCCCGCAGATAACCACTGTTAACTTTTGGAGAATATCCTTGCAGATATGTCTCTATGCAGATACACTTATCAATATGTGAATAATTTTAGATAAATAGGATTATACTATTGAGCTTTTTTGAAATGTATTCTCTTTTCCACTCAATCATATGTTAATTTTTCCATGTTACAACAGAAAATGTTGATTTCTTATCCTGCAGCTGTTGGCTTTTTCTTTCTTCCTCACAGAATCCCTGTTTTAATTCAGGCATCTACCCTTCTTTGAGTGGCAATTTGTTTCCGGGAAGGCAGACTCTATCTCCAGTCCCCAGGGTAAAAGATGATTGGGCTTAGCTAAAATAGCAGTCCATTCCTCTGGCCAGTGACTGGAATAATGATGGAATGTGACGTAATTCTGGTGAAAGTGAGGCCAAGACTGAGGGCGGGTTTGGGGGAGTGGGTTTCTTTGATGATTAAAAAGAGATGCTCTAGAAAGGCCCTTCTCCTTCTCCCGTATATTGTCATTCCTACACATGATGGCTAAAACAACAGCAGCTTCAGGTGGTTTTTGGTTTTGGTTTAGATAATAAATTATTGTTTAATTTGAATAGGTGAAGTTGCATTTTTCTGGGACTTAGAGCCAAAAGTATTCTTCTTCTTCTTCTTTTTTGAAGATTTTGTTTATTTATTTGAGTGAGTGAGAGTGAGAGCAGGAGAGGAGGGAGGGTCCAAGGGAGAGGCAGACTCACTGATGAAGAGGGAGCCCAACATGGGGCTTGATCCCGGGACTCCAGGATCATGATCTGAGCTGAAAGCAGACACTTAGCTGACTGAGCCACCCAGATGCCCCTAGCCAAAAGTATTCTAACAGATCTTTGTCTGCAATAAAATCATACAAAATTACTTTGATCGGCTGCTTATTCTACAGTATGGGTATACCGGAACCAAGTTTGTGAAACTCCCAGTTGAATCTAAAGAATCTAAATTTCTTTCCTTTTTTTCTTTTTCTTTTTTTTTGCCATGATAAACAATGCTGGTGAATATCAATACTTTATTTCAATTTTCTGGGACCTTCTATTCTTTATCAGTCTCTAACCTACAAAATTGGTCCCACTGAGGCACAGGTCCTTATATCCGCACTGCCAGAGATGAAAGCTTGCTGCCTCAGTTTTCCCGCACTTTTATTTCCTCCAGTGAAAAACACATGGACTTTAGAACCAGACAGAAATGTTCGAAGCCCTCTGCCACTTAGCTGGACAACTTCGTGAGCTTCAGTTTTCATGCTCCGTAAAACGAGAATAGAAATATCAGCTTTCAGGGTTATTGTCAAGATTAAACGGGATGGTATACATTTAGCTCCTTGTCTGGAGCCTGACTCATGAATGCTGAGACAGTCATTATTTTTGCAATTTATTATTTACCATCTGGAGGAATGTGTGTGAAAGAACAGGCCATTGCTGCCGAAAGGTGCAGTGAGGGGCTGTTTGCTTTCTTTCCAGAGGGGCCAGAACTTTCTGTTATTTAAAACAATTTTTTTGACTTTGAAATAATTCTAGATTTTCAGAAGAGTCGCAAAGATAGCATATGGAGGGTTCCCATCTACCCTTCACCCGGCTTCCCCTAATGCTAACATCTTACATAACCACAGCACAGTTACCAAACCCGACAAATACCATTGACTAAACTACAGATTTCTTTGGATTTCACCAGTTTTTCCACTAATGTGCTTTTTCTGTGCCAGGAAACAGTCCAGGATAGCGTGTTGCCTTAGGTCCTGCCAGTTTTTAGTGGACTCGGAGGGCTAAGCGGAACACATTTCTGCTGGAAGCATCTAGAGCTAGCCTTTACTGGGGGCTTATGATTTGCCACCCTCACAGCACTCTGGGGTAGGTATGCCCGTCCTCATTTTACAGGTTCAGAAAAGTTGAGACACTCAGTCGAGATCGCTCGGGAGCCTTGAGTCCAACTCTGGGTTCAAATCTGTTCAGCTGCCCTACCCGAGGAGGCCCTGTGGGGGCCCCTGTCACAGAGACGGTCCTCCGCGTGTGGCCCGCGGGAGACAGGGGGTCCCGGAGCAGGGGTCCTTCGCCTGTGGGCAGAGCCAACTCTGGCCGAGACCTGGCACTTTCTGCCTGGGCCTCCTCACTCCGAGTTACCTCCTGGCCGCCGGCGGTTACCTCCTGGCCGCCGGCGCGGCGGGCGCCTCCCGGCCCCTTTTCACCCTCCTCCCCCAGCAGCTCCGGCTCGGGGAAGTTGCTGCCTGTCAAGCCTATCACTGAGCGCCGGGCCACAATGCAAAGGCGCCTCCTGGTGTTTGCATTTGAATAGGGACCGAGCCTGAAGTCACACAATGAGGCCCGGGGTGGGAGTGGGGGTGAATTTTGGCAGAGGCCATCCCTGCAGCCCCTTCCAGGCCACCGCGAAGGCTTCAAGGCAGCTCTCTTCTCCACTGACGTGGAAAGCTTGGGTCTCCCCTTGAAATCCCACAGACAGCGCCTTTCTCTCTCATCCTGTGGGGACTGCCCCTGCTTCTGGGGACAAGAACGTGGGCCCCAGGGGCACAGTCTGGGACCGCCCTGGGATCTCCCAGATTTCTCCCAGGAGGCCTGTTCAGGGCTGAGAGGAGCTAGCCTGCTCGCAGCTCCTGCTCCATCGCCCCCACTGCCCTTGGTGGACTTCTCGTGACAGCTTCCGAGTCACGGGCACCTCCCGTGTGCCGGACATCACTTCCCACCAGTGCAGCCCAGAGCCACTCGGATCGCTTTGTTTGATAAGGGACCGGAAGCTTGAGCTCCCCAGCTAGTACATGACAGAGCGTGGACTCCAGCCTCCCCCTGGCTGGCTCCAAAGTCCACCATCCTTCCACTACACCAGATGCTTACCTGATGATTATTCTGGAAACAGGGTCACTGCCAAAACCAACCTTGGGTTCCTGGGGCTGGGAGGGCCCTGCCTTGTCCCTGGCCAGGTCCTGGGAACCAGAGGACCAGGCTGGCGACAAAGCCCCTTTCTAAGGCATCCACCTGAAGGAGGAAGAGGGCTCTTTGCCTGGCAGGCAGGAGGCCTGTGGCGAGGGCCTGCGTCCTGTCAGGGAGTGGGCATTTCCTTGTTCAGGTGACACAGCTTAAGGAACTGAGAGTGAATTGCGTCTCTAGTTATATGGCAAACTTGGCCTCGCCACAGTGTTACCTGGGGCCGAGGAGCAGATTTAATCCTTTTGTTTACCTGAAGAGGATTCAGTGAAACCAGCATTGTCTTCACGCTGGAGCTACATGTCAGCTGCAGGTCTGCCCTCGGTCCTGACATGGAAACCGGCTTTGGGGGAAATCATCATAACAGCCTGAGCTGCAACGGGGAATGACTCATTTCAAGAGTCACCGGCCAGTCATTTGCACCCCTTCTCGGTCATGTGTGGCTTTGGGCTGCTGGACAGGCTCTGGAAGCCTCTGTGAAGAGTAGGAGTAAGAACAGCTAGCCTGAGCTGGGCTAGTCCCCCACACTAAGCACGTCACATGTGGTAACTCGATTCCTCCTCCCAACAACAGCGAGGTGGGCAGAATGATGATCTCCACTCTCCGGAGGGAGCCCCGAGGCCCAGAGAGCTTACCTATGTGGTTGAGGTCCACACAGCCACTCCTTGGCAGAGCTGGGAGGGGAACCCAGGCCGTCTGACTAGAGTTGGTGTGTGGGGGCGGGAGGCCCAAGGACCAGAGTGTTCGTGTGGGCTCTCTGCAGGTGATTTCCTTTAACTTTGTTATTTGCCTTTCTTAATTTTCTACAGTATATGTTTTGTGGGCAAAGGCAAACAAGGGAAGGATTTATATTCGAAAAAAATGAAGGCCTTGGGTTCGGGCATATTGCACAGGACTCGGTCCCAAGGGTGTTCATGGAAAACCAGCTTGGAGAGACCACTGTGGCTCAGGTGGTCAGATGGCAGACAAATCATTGACAGAAAACAAGGAGTTTGCTTATTTATTCGTGTATTCATTCATTCATTCCAGAAAGGATGGAGCTCCTGCTCTGTCCAGGCACTGTGGTAGGTGCTGGGGATCCAATTATGCCTAAGATAAGGTCACTGTCCTCCAGGGATTCTGAGTCCCAGGATGGGGGGGTGGAAAGGTCATGTTTTTGATTAAGCACCCGGTAATGTGTGGGGGCATAGAAGAGCTGGCAAGTCTGTCTCCTCCACCAGATTTGTATCCTTGAGGGCGGGGACTGACACAGAGACACCTGTCACTCATTCCAACCGTTGATTCGTTTACGCAAGTCTGCACTACCACGTGGTGGATGAACATACAGGGTGTTCAACAAACAGCCCAAGTGGTCATTTCTCCAGGTTGAAGGAGCTAGAGAAGAGGGTGGTTGGAAAAATCTCTGTAAAGGCTTGAGCAGAGGCTTCAGAGTGGAGGAAGTTTTCAGCAGGTGGGGAAGGCAGAAGGAACTACATCCAGGTGGAGGAAGAGCATATGACAGATAACAGCCCTGTGAAAGCTGCCCGGAACATTTGAGGGACATGCAGCGTCAGGGAAGAATGGGACAGGAGGGGTGGTCAGGGCCCAGATCCCGGGGACCTCTGTCAGGCTAAGAAGCTGGCACTTAAACGTGGTTAAGTTAGAAGGAGAGAGAATCCAAGGATGGAGCGAGGGTGTGTGTGGAGACAGGGCCGAGGGCATTTGAAAGCATTCTCCTCCTCTGTCTCACGAGCCCTTCGTTCCCCTTCGGTAAAGGAGTAAAAGGGTAGGAGACTAACAGCCTTCAGCACCTACTGTCTGCCAGGCCCCGTGCTGAGTGTTCAGCAGGCTTTAATTCTTACTTGGGCACATATCACCAGTCCCATTTTCCAGATGAGGAAATGGAGGCTCCAAGGAGTGAAGTGTCAGAGGTGAGGTTAGGATCAAAGTGCATCCAATTCGCAAAGCGTCGCTCTTTACCCTGGGCCGGACAGAACAACTCAGAGTGGAGTTAAGTTTTTCTCTTTGCAAAGTATTTCACGTACGTAGGCTCTCTTGATTCTTGCCATAACATTGAGCGGTCAATGGGGCAAGGATCATCATTCTCGTTTCCAGGAGGAAATCTGAGTCTCAGAGAGAGGCTCACTGACTACGTGACAGTGATTGGAGCGTTTCAGGATTAGAGATATGCAAAGTACAAAACAGATACCCGTCTGAAAACCACACATGGAGACAAAAATAAGCCCGAGATGGCTTCTCAGTGCCAAGGGCCGCTGTGGACATGCCATGAGGCGGCTTCGCAGGTGCAGGTTTGCAGCTGGAATTGCCAGAGGGGCCAGTCCAAGTGGCTGAGCTAATCCCTTCCTCTGCCTTCTGCCTGCTTCCTCTGTCGCTTTCGGGGGCCCCTCCTGAGGGGCCATCTGTGGATTCTCCACGGAATCCCTCATTTAGCTCCTGAGACCCAGCACAAGCCTGGGTGCAGAATGTTGGTGCAATTTTGACAAGATGCTCACAGAGGTTCAGTGACTAGTTTTAATTAGGCCATCTTTGTTTACGTTTGATGTTTATCAGCTAATTGGCATGGCAAGGTGTGAGTCACACAGCTTTCCCCTGGCATGGAATCAGTTTGTCAGAGAAAAAAACCGGGAGAACAAATGATCCCAATTATGAGAGAACCCACCGGGCTAATTATCGTCCCACTAAGGACAGAACCTCCCCCTCCCTCGGCTGCTGTGGAAGCACGGAGGGCCCTGAGATTCCCCACCCCTCCCCCCAGCTCCAGAAACCCAGAGAGCTGGGACCCAGGCCCCCCAGCTGGCTGCCTGGAGATTGGTTCTCTTGAATTCAGAAGCTTCTTGTCCCCTCAGCTCAGACACATCAGGGCAACATTCCCCCTCGAGTCTGGGACAGCTCTCCCCTGCAACCCTGTCCATGAGCCATGACTCATGTAGGCCGTACGCTTTCTGTGTGCTAGGCACTGTTGGAAGCACTTTGTAATTCTTTTTCTCAGGAATGCAATCGGTCAAGTCCTAGTATTCTCTCCATTTTACAGCAGAAGAAACTGAGGTAATCAGACCTTAAATAACTTGTTTAAGAGCAAGCAAAGGAACTGGGATTTGAACCCACATGAACTACCACCAAAACACCTGCTCTCGACCATCAGTGATTTTTGCCGGGCCAGAAAGCCCCCAGACCAATCGATCGGGATTCTTCAGGCGGATTTCTGGGGCCAATTCAACTGCCTTCTAGAATAGTGTCGTCTAGAATTCTCTGCAATGACACAAGTGTTCTGTGCTGTCCAGCACAGTAGCCAGGAGCCACTAGCCACGTGTAGCTTAGGGAACAAGTGAAATGTGGCTAGTGGCACTGAGGAAGGGAATTTTAAATGTCCTTTAATTTTGGTTGAAAGAACCACGTGTGGCCAGTTACGTTGGACGGCACAGTTCTAGCTGGTCAGCACTTACTTCTCCGATACAGTGCCCCCTCCATCAGCCTTGTATTTGTGCCCCCACCCCCACTCCCCTGCAGCTTCCTGGCCTCCTGGCCTCCCGGTGGACTCCCCTGGCTCCCCTGGCGCAGGCAAGGATGCAGGTCTTTCCATTTTCTGCATTCTGTGCCCCTGATTTGTAAGCCCCTTCCCCCCACCCCCAGAGGGGCTCGTGCAGAGGAATGCGGTTCCGCTGCCCTTGAGTTGAATGATGATCTTGGACCTTTGGAATGTCCACAAAGCCCCGCACCCTCGGCCTCCCCGGTCTCCCTCCTTCGCCGGGGTAACAGATGGCCCCAGCTTTCACCAGCCAGGCCTGAGCACATTGTCACTCCCAGCTGAAAGTGAAATATTCAGTGGCATTTAAATTAAATAGACTCTAATGCTTCAGTAATATTAATTACGTTTTCATTCATCCCTAGCCTAATAAATCAATGCGTAAAGAGGGGATGCTCGGGAGGCTGGCAGCCGAGTGGGGCCACTGAGCCTTTGTGTGAGCCCGCACACAATGCCCCCATTCTTACCGGGCTGCGCTTGCCCCTGCAAACATCTGTGCTCAGCCCTCTTGAGGAGGAGCCAAAGTGGTAACATTTACACTCTGCTCGTCCAATTTGTCCCTACACCAGGGCCTGAGTCAATGGGAAAAGTGAAGGCCACACCGAAAAGAGCAGGCCAGGCAGGACTGAGATGTGCGTGTGTTTGGAGATGGGTGGTTTGTGAAATTTCTGGGGCACAGGGCTGGGGGAACTGATGGAGAGAGGGGTATGGTGCTGAGACTGGTCTGCAGGACAATTAGATCAGCTGTAGCCATGGGAGGAAGGAGGGAAGTGGAGAAGGAAGGATGGAAGGAAGCGAGGAAGGGGGGAAGAAAGTGAGGAGGGGGGAAGGAGGGAAGGTGGGAGGGGAGGGGAAAATGATAACAGCTGCCGTGGAATGAGTACTTACTTTGTGCCGGGAACTGTGCGAGGCATTTTTATGGGCATTCTCTAATGTATTGCTCACGACGATCTGTGACATGCCATGCCAACTATTGACCCATTTTACAGGTGAGGAATTTATTTGTGGTTTCAAGAAATTAAGTAACTTGCTATGGTGCCAGCCCATGTCTTTCTGACTCCAAAGTCCATAATCTTCATCTCTAAGATCTACTTCTACCAGAAGACAATACAGAATAAAGGAGGGGGAGTCTCTTGGGGTGTGGTTTAGGTGGGGGGCAAGGGGCCAACTTTTGAAAAGTTGGTAACGTTTCCTTTGCTTCTGAGGATTTTGCCTTTGGGGAGGTCCGTCCTCACAGGCAGCACCCCCATCCCACTCTGTGGCTATACGTATGTAAAAGAAGGCAATAAAACAGTCCAGAGAGAGCAGGCCCTCCTAAATCTTCAGGGGACAAAACGTCCCACTTGTGAGGCTTCAAAGCTGCCCAGAGCTACCAGTTTACCCCCAGAAGTCCCGACTCAATGCTTCTGATTGGAAAATAAATAGCCTTGCACATAAAAACCGCAGGCCAATTGTGAACCCAGGAATGGGAAAGTGCTTTGCTCAGACCACTGCGGCCAACCCCACAGCCCGACTTCACCCAGGCAGCCTCTCCTTCACGAGATGGAGTGGGAGCCAGGGTGACAAGCCAGGGTGACAGCCCTGGGACAAACGGGAATTTCAAAATGGCTCCTGAGAAAGATTTTATTTTAAAAATGAAGGTAATTAACACCTAACATTATATTCATTTCAAGTGTACAGCATAATGATTTAATATCTGTGTAAATTGTAAAACGTTAGAGTTCTTTTAAAGCCAGATTAAAAAAATAATACATGTTAAATTCTACAAAAGTGACATATTTATAGTAGAAAAATCAGAAAATACGTATAAGGAAAGCAATACATATATGTATAAGGAAGGGAAAGCCTCAGGTGAGTTTTTTTGCCCAGAGCTAACATTTGGTGCTTTTCATTCTAGAGTTTTCTCTACCACTACGGAGCCAAAATTGGACCATAAGATGCAAACCACATTATAACTTGCTTTTCTCCTCCATTAATGTGGCACAAAACTTTCCCATGGCATTAAACATGAGTCTCCCCCATTGTATTTTGAATGACTAGTTTTGCAGCTAATGGATGAAACATAGTTTATCTCATCAGTCATCGCCTGCTGGATATTTGGCTCTTTTCTACTTTTTCTGTCTCAAAAACAACACTATAATGCATTTCCTTGTGACTAAATTATGGTGCACAGACATTCCTGGTAAGTATTTTAGAATAAATTCCTCAAAAATAAATTACTAACGTGCATATTCGGGGGCAGACATCGCGAGTATCTATTAGGATGTCTAAAAAAATGGTCTGTAGAACTAAGTCTCAACTGCAGACCCAATCCCTGCCCCACGTAAATATCCTCACCCTCCATTATATAAGCCTGATATTTCCAGGCAGGTTTGATTGTGCAAATCTAAGCTTTGGAAACTTCTAGTCATCCGGTTGATGATGTTGGCTCAGCATGTGCAGCCCAGGATGTGGGCAGCGGGGCCTGCAACTCACCTCCATTAGGGTCCCACAGGAAGCAGCTGGGCCAAGCGCCCCAGCTTAGGGTCCCTGGAGTCCCCCTGCATTCAATATCAGCACCTCTGACTGGACATCTCCCAACCACTCTGACTTTCAGGTTCCTCATCTGCAAAGTAGTGGGTGATGCTTTTATATATCTTATTTCTGTGACGATTAAACACATGCAAAGCACCCAGCACAGTGCCTGATACATGGGAAAGGTTCATCCAGGCCCTGCAACCCTACTGTTCTTATACTGACCACCTAATGTGCTATCCAACCAGCATCTTATTTATGCAAACCTTGGGCTTTTCTTGGAGGCAGCAAGGGAGACCATGCATTACACCCTATCTGAAATCTGCTTGCATTACCCAGAAGGTGATTTAATTCAATCTCCTATTAGTAGAGGCCCTGCCACTGGCTGAATAACGTGTTAGGCACTGTGGGGGAGGAACTACTGGATGGGCCTCCGGGAGCTCCCGGGCTCGTGGGAAGGTCTGAAACAGGCCTCAGTAGCTCAGATCTAAGGCAGCATGTTGCCAATGACATGATAAGAGGTGCAAATAATGTGTGCGGATGAGGGATCTCCAGGGACAGCTGAGGGAGGAGGGATTCAAAGTGGGTCGCAGAAAGGTCCAGTCTCTTGTCCAAAGTCACACAGTTACCAGGATGGGATTAGACTCTAGGTCTGTATGGTTAAACAATCCATGTTTGTTTACTCAATACTAGAAAGCAAAAAAGGTCAAAGTCACTCTAATGTAGATTAAGGCTGGGGCGCCTGGTGGCTCAGTCCATGAAGCGGCTGCCTTCTGCTCGGGTCATGATCCTGGAGTCCCGGGATCGAGTCCTGCATCGGGCTCCCTGCTCAGTGGGGAGTCCGCTTCTCCCTCTGACCCTCCCCTCTTTCATGCTCTCTCTCTCTCTCAAACAAATAAATAAAACTTAAAAAAAAAAATGGAGTAGACTAAGCCTGTCCAGTAGAATTTGCTGCAGTGACAGAAATGTTCTGTGTCTGAACCGTGCAATGTGGTGGTCGCTGGCCACATGTAGCTCCTGAGCACTTTAAACGTGGCCTGAGTGAGTGAGGCATGGGATCTTACATTTTATTTAACCGTCCCTAGCGGCAACTGTCTCTACACTGAGGGAAGTGACTGAAAGAGAAGAGGTAGTGTTGAAGGTCAAAGTTTTCAGTGACTAGGAAAGAGAGGTTTTTAGAAAATAAAAAGGGAAAAGGAGAGCGGAGCTTCATTGGAGAGGAACAGTTAATACTAATTTTAAAAAATGGGTTTCCCGGAGACCCAATATTTTTCCGCCCTTGGAGCAGTGCGTCCATTTGGTTGATGTGCTCTGACCATACCGTCTTTGTGGCTCTTTGTCAAGCAGCTTGGGGTCAAGCCAAAGCCCATGGGGAGGGTTCCCTTTGGCAAATGCATCCCCCCTTCTTCTCTGTTTTGTATTTGGCATTAAACCGAGTAACTGTCTCATGCTGAAACCAGCCCACGTATCTAATTCCCATTTTGTTCTCTGTCAGATTCAGGCAGAGAGCTGATAGAGTAGCTGACACTTTCAGGTCAGAGAAAACTTCCTAGCTGTAGTTCTTAATGGCTGGAGCTGTGCAAAGACGCACCAGGCCAGCTCCGGGGGAGGTGAGTCTCCCATCAGGAGAAGAGTTCAAGCATGGGCTGAACAATCATGGGCACATTGTGTCAAGGCTGTGAATGTCAGATGGGAGCGAAGGGGTAGTTGGAATAAGAGACCCTTGATGTTATTTCTAGCCCCCAAAGTCAGACTTTTTGTAAAGCAGACACCTTAGGGCTGTGAAAATCCTCCTCTATCCACATAGCGTCATTAGGGAGAGACCCCACTGAAGTGACCCCAGTATTACTGGGCTGGGCACAGCATGTGGCCCATGAAGTTCAGGAAATCCTGATCATTGCATTCGAGAGATCATTCGGATCTTGAGGTTTTAACCTAAAGGTAAAATGTCAGTCTTCATTTGATGAGAGTACATGCACTATGTAAATTCAGCACAAACTTGGGTTAATGTCTACGGATCAAGAGACCAACAGAAATAAACAAAACAGAACAAAATGAAAGCAACCATCCAATGTAAATTTATGAAGTACCCCCTGTGTGCTCAGCCCAGGGAGATAAAAGGGAAGGAGAGGACTCACAGGCTCATTGTCCACTCTGGACTGACTGTGGTGAGTACATTTGCACACATTTTATAGTATAATATAAACAAATTTTAACATCCCCATTTTACAGATAAGGAAGCTGAGGCTTGACAAGGAAGTAGGCCAAAATCACATAGACAGTTAAGTGGTGGAGGAAACAGTCAACAACAGCCTTCGGTCCCAGCCCTAAACTGGTTTATGGGGCAGGGGGATTAAAATTTATATAGCAGGGATCACTGTTGGTAAGGACAGGAGTGCTATGGACTTCGCAGTAGGGAGATGTCTGCTGCCCCTTTGCCAGAGAAACCACCATGTCCTAGTGGGTCACAGTGATTGAAGGCCATGGTAGATGACCTTGACTTCTGATCTCACCCTCTCTCACTCAAATTTTTAATAGTTCATGGCTGATAATGGGAACCCATAAGATTGGTTTTTATTTTTTTTAAGATTTTATTTATTTGTCAGAGAGAGAGGGGGAGAGCACAAGCTGGCAGAGTGGCAGGCAGAGGCAGAGAGAAAAGCAGCTCCCTGTTGAGCAAGGAGCCTGACTCAGAACTCAATCCCAGGACCCTCGGATCATGACCCGAGCTGAAGGCAGCCACTTAACCGACTAAGCCATCCAGGCATCCCAAGATTGGGGTCTTTAAACTTCTAAGTGATTACTTCAAATACAAGATGCTTTTTTGAGCTCCCTCTCATTGGCCAATTGGCAAAGCCCACTTAGGATGTTTGAACTGAGACTCTGTTGCAAGGTGCAGGAACCCAACGCAAAGTAGCTTAATTTATAAAAGGGGCTCATGACGCTGAAAAGGCCAGACTTCGGACGTGGCTGATACAGGTGCTCACATGATGGGAACAGAAATGTCTCTCATTCTTTCTGGGCTCTTCTTTCCTCTGATTTGGCTCCCTTACCAGCAAAGGACACCAGATTTATGTCTCACCTGCTTGTATCTTCAATAGGGACAGGGCAACTTCCCCCAGTAGTTCCAGCATCAGGAGAAATGCAGCTCAGTTGGGGTGCCTGGGTGGCTCAGTCAGTTAAGCGTCTGCCTTCAACTCAGGTCGTGATCCCGGGGTCCTGGGTTTGAGCCCTGCATGGGACTCCCTGCCCAGTGGAGAGCCTGCTTCTCCCTCTCCCCTGCTTGTGTTCCCTCTCTCACTGTCTCTCTCTGTCAAATAAATAAATAAAATCTTTAAAAAGAGAGAGAGAGAGAAATGCAGAGCAATAAATGGAGCTGTGAGCTCCCTCAAGCTGGAGTTTTGGGCTGGGTCTGACAGATGCCAAGCAGTGAGGTGATTCCCTTGAAATTTTAAAACATCCTGAGGCAGCCCTGAGGGATCTCTCAGGCGCTCCAGGGAGCCTTGTTGTGCAGTTTGGGACAGAAGGTTGTTGGGTTGCCTTTTTCCCTTGCCTGACGTACTGCTTTTCTTCCTTTCCTAATCCCTGGTTTCATCCCTTCCTGTGACAGAGTAGGGTGATGAACTCCATTCTTGGCATTTATTAATGTAGCACTTGAAGCAGGGTACTTACTCTTCCTAACCCTCAATTTCCTCTTTGGTAAGTGGTGACGCCAGCATCCACCTTGCAGGGCTCTTGTGAGGATGAAATGAGATTATATATTTAATGTGCTGAGCACATTGCCTGCAAAATTATCGTATTCAGAGTTGTAGCTGTTGTTTTTCTTAGTAGTACTGCCATTGTTATTAATGCATAGGAAAGATATATTAGCATTTTCATCTGTGAATGACAGAAATCACAAAATAAATGGCTTAAATGAGATAGAATTTTAGTTCTCTCTCACGTAAAAGTCAGGATGGTCCTGGGCTGGTGGGATGCTACCCAGTGCCAGGGATTGGGGTTCTTTCTATCTTATTTATCTACTCAGCATAGCTCCATTTCCAAGGCACCTGCACAGCCCACCATGGCTGCTGTAGCGTCAGCCATCATGTCTCGCTCTAGCCAGAAAGAAGAAGGAAAAGGGGAGAAATTCATGCTCTCCTTCTTCCTGGAAATTGCACCCGCCTGTCCCCCTGCAAAAATTGCAAAGCCACAACTTCAATCACACACTTATCTGCAAGGGAAATGGAGAAATGTAATATTATTCTGGGTGGCTGCCGTGCTCAGCTAGAAGTTCTTATACTATGGGGAAGGCTAAGCTCTGCCCACAGCAGGGCAGTGGGAAAGAACCCTGGAATCTGGGTTTGCTCTAGATGATGGAGCCCAGAGAAAACTACGCTTCTGCTCCAAGGGAAAGAACCATGCAACTTTCACCACCTCAGGAATATAAGACTGACTCCAGAATTTTTAAGAAACCTGGACATTAAAAACTCAAGTCTGAAGCTCTCGTCCCTGAGCCAAAGAGCGTAGTTCAGTCTCTCCCCTCCTGCTGCCAGCCTGGGCTGAGGAGAGGCAGAGCGCTGGCCCCAGGCAAACTTGGTTTGAGGCCAAATTCCAGAACTCTTGGGGCTGACTGGCAGCCACTCTGTCTGAGCAACCTGGGGGATCCTGAGAAAAGAATGAGCATCCGAATCCCAGAACAAAATCAGCAGTGATGATGCTTCTGCCGCCGGGGTCTGGCTGGGAGGCCGCACAGTGGGGAGGATGAGGTCATGGTGACAAATGAGAGAAGGGGGAGAGCTCTAGAATGCAGCAAATGTGCCCACGAGCGAGCGGGAGCCGGGAGCCCTGGGCACAGCCAGCGTCCAGCCCTCCTGCTGCCACCACTTTCTGTGCTGTTAGACCTCGGTCTATCCGGCTAGAAGGCAGGCCGCACATCTGCTGTCCTCTCTGCCGCGTGAGGCTGCTGTCAGCAGAGCCAGGTTTAGGAATGTCCAGAAAATGAATGGAGTTCCTAAAGCAAAAGAGGTTTGGTTGCCAGGGGGTTAGGAGGAGGGAGGGATAAAGAGGCAGAGCACAGAGGATTTTTAGGACAGTGAGAATATTCTGTAGGACACTGTGATGTGGATACATGTCATTTTACATTTGTCCAAACGCAGAGTGTACTACTCCAGAAATGAACCCTAATGTAAGCTAGGAACTTGGGGTGATAATAATGTGTCCATTTGATTCATTGATTGTAATAAGTGTACCACACTGGTGGGAGATGCTGATGGGGGAGAGGCTAGGCTGCCAGACTATGTTGGGGTTGGGGGGAGGCCTTTTTCTTTAAAGATAGTAAAAGAAGTTGACCTTGGGGTAATATTGGCAAGTTGGGGCTCAGTAAGGAGATACTAAGCAGCTATTGAGAAGAGATAGATCACGTGTATTCCTCGCCTGGTCCAAAAGCCAACGAACTATAGGGCTCTAAAGACAAGTAATCTGGGTACCCGATAAATAGTGATTATTGATCAAGGTAAATGAGTAAAAGAGACTAAGGAGACCCCAGACATCCATGTAATATAAAATGGTTCACGTCTTGATGTGCAGGGGTCCACTGGATGGGGATGGTAGTTTCATTTGGAACTTGGAGGCAGGAAGTAGATAAAAACATGGCTCCCACGTTATCTGGAGTCTTACTGGCATGTCTTTAGGTCTTTCCACGATCATGGCCTTTAACTCCTGTAGTTCAGAGATGCGGTTACTTTCTAATGATCCACAAGCTCTGCTGTTCAACATTCAGGTTTTCCTGCCTGTTGAAGAAAAACAGGATTATCCACAGCCCTGAAGAAGAGCACGAGAAGGAGCCTATGCCTCGTGCTGCTGTGGCTAAGTCTGAGCAGGGCTGTCCAACAGAACCGTGTGTGCTGATGGAAACGTCCTAAGTGCACTGTCCCATATGTCACCCACCAGCCATGTGTGGCTAGTGAGGACTTGAGTGTGACTAGTGTGACTGAGGAACTAGATTATTTTAACAGACATCAACTACAGTTTTAAAGGGCCACACGTGGCTGGTGGCCACTATCTTGAACAGCATGGGTCTAAG
This sequence comes from Ailurus styani, assembly GCA_002007465.1. Classification (NCBI taxonomy): domain Eukaryota; kingdom Metazoa; phylum Chordata; class Mammalia; order Carnivora; family Ailuridae; genus Ailurus; species Ailurus styani. The sequence continues at coordinate 1,373,862 of LNAC01000137.1, forward strand.
AGCGTATCCTTCGGTGGTTCTTTTCCTACTCACCCCAGGTCTCTTGGAAGTTTGCTTGGAAGTTTCCAAGCAAGTTTGCTTGGAAGTTTGTATATATATGTGCAAGTGTGTATGTGTATGTGTGCATGTGTGTGTGTGCATGCAGGGAAGTGAGCCATGCATTAATGAGTGTATGGGAAGGCTGCTGAACTTCCCCCAGGTCTAGTTAAGACCCTCACCCCACAAATATCTCAGACTCAAAACAATGGAGCCTCTTCCCAGAAAACCTTTTACCTTAAAAAAGCAGAAGACTGAATGGAATCCAAGAAATAAGGCAGCGATTATACAGAATTTCTTTGCTGTACACCTTGTATCCATTTTTGTTTAAAAAAAAAAAAGGTCAATACATTTGTAGTCCTACTACATATCATGGGTCAGAGGATCGGACTGAGGTCCAAGGCTGGCCCTGCCTTTGCCACCAAGTTGCTGTGTGGATCTGGCATGTGACATCCCTTCTCTGGGTCTCAGTTTCCCTATGGTTACAAAAGGGATGGAATAAAGATGGATTATAACAACTGTTCAGCTCTTTTCAAAGCGCGTGCACGCAGAGGGAGAGGGAGAGACGATTCCAAGCAGACTCTGCTCTGAACGTGGAACTTGACCCTGGGGCTCCGTCTCACAACCCTGACATCGCGATCTGAGCTGAAGCCGAGAGGCAGACACTCAACCGACGGGGCCACCCGGGCGCTCCACAGTGGCTCAGCTCTTCGATTACTAGCCTAAGCCCAGGCAGAATATATACATTATTGATTGAAAAACATAAAGATGGGAAAGCTTCCTTCAATCTCTAGTGGATTAGGTCAAAGTATGTACCATGCTCTGCAGCTCCCTATGAAGGAGAAAAGGGGCACTGTGGTTCCATGTGCTTGGGATACACCGGGTTAAGGTTAGGTAGGTTTCCTGACTTCAGGGATTCTCCCAGCCTTTAATCTGCTCAAGGGCATTACGACTCTTCAGCTGGAGGAAACAGTTGCTGCCTTTCCCAAACTTCGTTGACTCCAAAATGTATTTTGGAACATCTTGCAGGAAGGATTAATGTTTCGTGGAACACACAGGAAATGCTGATCTGAAGGCACTGTGAGTAGGTTTTCAGGACCCAGCTGTCTCCCCAACTTTGATCCGTCCCTGCCTCTCTTGCTGAATGTGCAGGGAGGGGGTTCTGCACTCAGCAGAAGGTTGACTCCTGCTTCCCTTTGCACAGGAGCAGCTCCCCACGGCCCCAGCTCTTCAGCCGCCCTGTGCAGCCTATTCTGTTCTGGGGCTCTCGTGATTTGCCAATTCTTCCTCTAGCTCCAGCGCATGGACCCAGAACGTGCTCCCGCTGGAGGGACAGTGTTGACTGAGACCCCCAGCAGTACTGTGACCTCTGTGAGAGCTGGCAGCACCTCGCAGAGGGCAGAGTTTGGCTCTGCAGTTGTACAGTCGGTTGTAAATTCTGCTGAGCTCTATGGATCCATCTGGATGAAAAGGTCTGTATAAATGCAAGATCATTACCATTATCAGCTGTCCCAGTTGGAGCCCAGCAATTCACAAGCCCACAATCAGTGGGACTTTTCCAACAATCCTAATCTACCCAGCTTGAAGAAGGTATAATTACATGGAGCTGCACGTCCTTTGGAGAGACAGAAGGCACGTCTGTCCCCACGTCTGTCCCGAGTGATGGAGAAAGGAATCTCCCAGGCACCTCATTAGGCACATGGGCCGTGGTGCCACCAGGTCCCACCCGGGCCAGGGACAAGAAAGAAACTGCATCCAGGGTCAACCTGGAACGTCGTCCTGGTAGACATGAGGGGTAGTGTTGCTTCTGCCTCTCTGCAGCTCACTTGCTCTTGGGAGGCGCCTCGGAGGCTCCTGGAGTCCTCTCCTATTTTTTTTTTTTCTTTTCCTGATTTCACCCAGGATCAGGAAAAACTTGAATTCAGAAAATCTTCCTTGCTGAAGCTGCCTGCCCACAGTGCAAAGAGACAGGAGAGGCTTCCTACCGGGCAACTCAGAGCTAGAGAATGGAAGCCTTACCTCCTTCTTTCCCCACAAGTCTTTGGCACTTCTAGCTCTGTGACCTTGGGTAGCTTCCTTAACCTCTCTCCGCTTTCTGTGACAAAGAAAAAATGAAAACTCTTACCTGCCTGAGTTCAGGGGGGCAGGACCACTTGGTTTCTTATGCCACCCTGCCTATTAGACCAGAAGGATCTTTTATTCTAACTCAAAGACTTTTGGTGCTATAAGAGGGAATAAACGAAGAGACACACTTAATTTTTAAAATTTAAAATTACTATCCAAAACAGAAGATTAGAAATGATTAAAGTGACTCAAAAACCAGCTCAGTCAGAGTCACAGAGCCTCAGTCAGAATCAGGGTCCTAGGAAGTTCACTGAGGCCTATACTTGTCGGACTTCAGCCTCCCATCAGCCTCCAGGCCAAATCCTCACAAACGCAGGAGGGGTAATGAGCATGTGGTCCCCCCAGGGGCCTGTCTTGCCCTGAAGTTCTGGTGCCGGGATCTCTAATGAGTCAAGAGGCTTTTCCCTGTCTCCATATAGGCTTCACACACAATGGCTGAGTCATGTCCCCGCCCCTGCCTCCCTGCCCCCCATTCTCTTGAGAAAATTACCAGGGAGCTGCTGAGAAGAGATGTGGCTAGAAAGGAAACTAAAGGGGGGTGGGGGTGGAAAGTGCTTCCCTTGTCAGCCCTAGAGACACAAAGTTCAGGCCACTTTCATTCCCTCCAAACAGTCAATTCTGTCCTCAGGCTGGGGAGTGTCCCAGGACAATGACTCCTTCACTTGGGTTCATTTTTAACTTTTAAAAATGGCCTCTGTGACCCAGCAGGGTGAGACTTTGGCCTTTTGGTGTGAGGGAAGTGGTCATTCTGAAGATGTGCTTGACACACACACAAAATTCTCCTCCGTGACCTTGGGCCATGTCTCTGATAAATAGACTGGCCGGGTGAGGAGTCCAGCCCACTGACCTCCCAGGTGGCCAGGGTTCGCTGTGGGACCGTGGCTGGCTGGGTATTTCAAAGCATCAGGGGACACCCTTTCCTGTGTCTGGGTGAACAGAATCCAGGCGGGCTCCAAGGGCACCTCAGTCCAAGATCTGATGTCATCTGCAATGGGCAAAAACACCCACCAACCCATCCTGAGCAGGTGCGTGTCGCCCCGAAGCCTGTCTCCATTTGGGGTGGTGAGAACGAGCGTAGCCTCTTGTTTTTGCTGAAGACTAAGGGCTCTGTCCAGTCAGCTCACTTGTCTGGGTCCAGTCTTCGGGACTCTGTTTTCCAGCTTCCCATAGTAAAAGAGCATGTCTCGATGGGCGCTGTTCATTTCTCAGTGCACATAGCCATGTGTATGAAGTCTTAATATGTGCTGCTTTATGAGCCTAATAATAAAAAAAATTAAGACTGTACTTCCTGTCATTCTTAAAAATGACCTTGATGTATCCCAGTCATTAGGCCTTTATGTCTTTGCCTGGGATGGGGATGGCAGGTCTTTAACCTAGGTAACACTCTGAGGATGGAGGAGAATGTAATTAATGCCCAAGGCTGTCCTAAAAATCATAAAGAAGTGACTAGGTCACTCAGGTTTACTAGCACATATTTCACAAGCTGTGCTTAGCAAATACAATCCTCATGAGCGTGGCTTTTTATTTGGCAGTAAACCTTCCCCTGATTCCATTTGTAAACTGGGTACTTAAGAATACGAAGGATCTCATTAGCTAATGTCAACTGGCTTAGGAGAGCCTTCCCAAGGTGCTGATTTTTATTCATGTCCCAGAGTAAGGGGAGCACACAGAAGAGAAGGAAGGTGGGGGAAGGGAAGTAATGGTGTTTTTAAAGTCTGCCAGACCCTGGACAAGGTGCTCATAGGTTCTTACACGTAAGCCTCAGGACCAGTCCTGGAAGTAGATTATTATTATCCTGGTTTTGCAGATGAGGCATTGAAACAACTATCCAAGGTCCCATAACTTCAGAACTAGGATGAATTCCAAGATGGGTGGCTGCTCCTTCTCGGTTGTTCTGATGACACCACATGCTTTCTTAGGCCAGTTGTAGCCCATTTGGCTCAGGAGAGGAGAACAGCTCCAGACATGTAGAGGATACAATTATGATTCTAGAGAAATAAACCAGCTTTTTATTCTCCATGCCAGCACATCTCAAGACACAGGAGTTTTAAAAGGCCCGCACCTTAAGATGAAATTTGGTCCTATTAAGACCCTGCAGAGAAGAAAATAATAGACGTCAACCATCTTTCCTCAAGCTCCCTCAACCCGATGCCTGAAAGCAATGTGGCCAGAGGGAGGCTGGAGGTGTGCGATGGCGGGTGGAGGGGCTGTGGCCTGCGTGACTTTTTCACTAGGTCAGCTCGTGGCCTCTGGGATGGTGGGATGGAATTATTAGAACAGAAACAGCCCTGGGCTGTAGCCGCTTAGGGCGATGTTCAGTTGTGACATGTAGGATGTTTCATGGAATCCATATTTCTGTCCAACAAGGGGATTTTCAGATGGAACCACAATCAGGAAGCTATTCGACCAGCCGAGAAGAGGGAGATAACACAGGACAGAGCCACAGCCCCGCACGGTACAGGGGGAGGGGTCCTCGTGCACAGTGTACGGATTGGAGGGAAGCAGAAACCACTGGCAAATTTCAAGAGAAACTGTCAGTGAGAGGAGTGAGGGAAGAGCAGTGGGCATTTTACAGAGTGTGTCGAAGAGAGAGGATCACCTTAGCATTACTTTTAGCAAAGCCCAGGGATTTTTAAAGATTCCTATTATTTTGAGAAAATTTCAGATCTGCAAAAAAGTTAGAGAAATGTCCCATTTCCTTTGCTATAACCACTGGCATCCTCTGTGTTGCTCATGTTTCCATATTAAACTAGACCAGAGCCAAATTCAGACTATCCCGCTCAGCCCCATAATTCTTTAATTCTTCCCCTTTCTTTTCTTCCCCTTTCTTTTCTTTTCTTTTCTCTTCTCTTCTTTCCTCTTTCTTTCTTTCTTTTGTTCTTTTTTTTTTTTAGAGATAGAGCCAGCGAGCGATGAGGACAGGGCAGAGGGAGAGAGAGAGAAAAACTTAAGCAGGCTCCACGCCCAGCTTGGGGCTCAATCTCCCAACACTGAGATCATGACCTAAGCTGAAATCCAGAGTTGGTTGCTTAACGGATTGAGCTAGGCAGGCGCCCCACTTCCCCTTTTTGGTAGGACTCGGTGTTAGTTTCTCTCTCAGGCCCAGCATCCATTAAGTCACTATCTGATCATGAATGGCTATTGAATGTATACTATGTGCCAGGTACAATGTTATGAACTAGAAAAAATGCCAATGGCTAATTTTAATTGAATGCTTACTATGTGCTAGGCTTGGACAAAACTGCCTCTACCCATCATCTCATTGAATCCTTAGAACAACCTCGGGAGGTCGGTTGTGTTATTATCTCTGTTTTACAACTGGGAAGTTGTGGCTCAGATCTAAGTAATCTGGTAATGTCTATGTAAGCTGGTTCAGGGCACAAACTCAGACTCCTTAGCCCATGTTTTTACCAGCTGGACTTTCTAAGCCTATGGCTGGTCTCTGGACTCCTGTATTGTTCTTTGTCTAACCACTTATGCTAACTGAAGTCAATATATGTCTCCTGTGGTGATCTCCTGCTTCTATTTGCTCCTTAAAGTATTGATGTCCCCGCCCCCATGGGCTTCTGTGCCCAGAATGAATTTTCATTTTGGTTCCTACTATCCTGTTTTGTTCTTGTCACCCACACTCTCAGGAATTGGGCCCTTTCCCTGAGCCCCAGGATGACAGGCTGGCCCCAGAGAGACTTCTTGGGTGATGACTGGCCACCATCTGACTTCCAGATTACCATAATCCTGGATTTGCCCTTAATGAGTACTTGAGGCCTGACAGTTTCCCCCTGGAAGCCACTGTGTTGATAGTTGTCTAATTTTCATGAGCTGCCCACGAGCAGCTGCCTGAAACAACATGAAGAGGTTTCTTGGAGAAGGCGGAGCACAGGTCTTGAAAGCTGGTGATCTAAAAGGCATGGGGAAAAAAATCACTCATGAGTGGAGAGATAAACTAAACAGACCGCTTCCAGAGCAGAATGCAATATGGATTCAGCCATACAATGAAGCTTTGTATCCACCATTTTGGTGGACTCTGTCCTTCTTGAAGCAGTTGGCTTCGTACCAGAGCCCACAGAAGAGGCCCAATTTATTAGACACATACAGACAATAGAAGATTGACCTTTAGGTAAACCATTCACAGGTTTCTGATAAAGAAACACATCACCCCTTTATTAGAGGCCAAGGAGAAGTAACTAAGAGGTAACTAAGAGGTCATCAAAAAAGGCCAATTCTTCTAAGGTTTTATTTTGTTCTGTTTTAATCTCTCTTTCTCTGGTCAAATAAGGACAACTGTTATCTAAGTGCCTGAGAGGCAGCAAGTGGAATGGAAAGACCAGGAGCCAGATAGCACTAGGGAAATCAGTGGTTCGTTCACTGGGAAACACTGAAGGTGTTCCAACTCAGGGATCTGAGGATTTGCAGTGTTGAAAATAGCCAAAGGTGACAAAGAAGAATGCATTGTTCACATTGGTAAGCCATGGGAGACTGATGAAATTGTTAGAGTTTTCAAGGAAAACAAACAGTAACCCTCATCATCTGGGTCATTATCATCAAGCTAGGAATACTTGCTAGTCATCTCAGATAATGTGGGCTGACTTTAAGACCAATACAAATAACACATGACCAACCTAAATTTCAGTGTGTGGGAATGTGGACCCCTTGGACTATAGGTTGGACTGGGAGGTTGTCAGTCCATTTGTTATAATTCCCTGGTCTCTGACTTTGCCAACTGCTTTCAAGTGGGAGTAGAACCCAAGAGAAGTAGCTAGATGCAGGGTTTGCTAAGTATGAAGAGATGACCCTACTCTCCTACAATCCTTATTTCTTAGGCAACCCTACACTTGGTGGGATTTCAGTATTTCTTTGGAGGGAGTAGAGGTCAAGGTGGGGTGGAGTGGGATTTGATATGCTTTTCCTTTCCATCTCTACCAAGTAACAACAGCTTCTGTTGGAAGGAAGAAGCTATTTTTTTTAATCTTGCCTCTTTTCTCTTATGTTGAAAGTTTTAAAATTTGTCCAATTTCTTGAAAAAATTCTTCAATCTGTTCTCTTTTTCTAAATTGTTCAATCTGTTCTTAAGATCCAGACCTGCCACTGTTTTCCCACCAGACTTTGTTTGAAAGCTAAGAGCAGCAGGCAGAGTTCTTGAAGCAAAGTTAGTAACAGCAGAATGAATTTCTTGACTCTCAAGAGGACGATGGCAGGTTGATGCAAATGAATGATAAAATGATCATTGATATCCGAGAAAACCTTCAGCCCAAAGCATCTCTTGATAGTTTTCATTGACCTTCTAGGTTCTTTATTTTGGCTCACTGAAGAATTAATGTCTATCCATCCTTCCTCCCAGTGTTTCTCTTCCTCCCTCTCTCTCTCTCCCTGCCTCCCCTCATGTGTGCGTGTGTGTGTGTGTGTGTGTGTAGACAGAATTTATCACACTCTATTGCAATCTGTTATGACCTTCTTGAGAAGAAAGACTACACTTTTTTTTTCATTTTTGTGTGTGCTTGGAACATAGTAGGTGTTCAGAAATTAATTGTTAGTTGACTTGAATTACATTTGCATGCACCTGCTGGAATAAAAATTCTTTAGAAGGGACTATATGAAATGTATCTTTCCATGAAGATGCTGTATTGATTGACTGATTGAGTGTCAAGATTTCTTATAAGTCACCTCAGCTTACTTTCTATCAGATCACCCTACTTTCCCCTGGGAGTTTCAGCAGAACTCTCTGATTTTTGTCAAAGATGAATTCCCTTTTATGACATTCTTAGAAATATAGCACAGTAATTTAAATACTTCTAAAATGAAACAAATTCCTCTAACATGTCTGACATGTCTACTATTATTACCAAATTCAATTTACACAAATAACATGACACAGACCAGAGATGCCTTTTTTTTTTAAAGATTTATTTATTTATTTGAGGGCAGGAGGGAACAGCAGGAAAGGAAGAGAGAACCTCAAGCAGACTCCCTGCTGAGCACAGAACCTGACACGGGGCTCTATCTCATGACTGTGAGATCATGACTTGAACTGAAATCACGAGTTGGATGCTCAACTGGCTGAGACACCCAGGGGCCCCCAGAAATGCTTTTTTAAAAGCAGAATTCAATTAATCAAAGTAATCCTTTGCAGAGGTAGTTTGCCCCTCATCAGGGCATTTCCCCTTGTATTTTTCCAGAAGGTTATTATTTGATCATGTTGAGAACAAACTTGACCTCAGACCTAATCTGGACTCTGGAGTCTCCCATGTTTTTTTTCTTTAACATATGTTAGTATTACAGAATTAATCATGCTCGTAACTTGTCTGAGGCCCTCGGAGTCGATATATAGGGAAGTTGTGTCCACTTTCCAAGAACAGAGACATCTCATCTAGGGATTAAGAGTATGGGACAGGTTAAGGAAGTTTATCCTTTTAAGCATGAAAACTTTTCTATTATTTTAACAATCTTAGATGGAAATCTCTTTCACATACATTACACGCTTACCCATCTTCTTTTTTTGTCTTTTCCCTGCTGATTTCTTTAGTTTTCAGGGTTACACATAGCTTATCATTTTTCCCGTGGCTCAGGGCAACGTTACAACAGAGGCCCCAAGGCTCTTCATTTCTAGATAAGGAGCTGGGATTGCCAGGCGACCCCACCCTTCCCTCCTGCCCCCCAAATGGAAATTTTTTGATTGTAGAAATAATAGATGTCTGTTACAAATTTTAAATAATATAGAGCTGTATAAAGTAGGATGATACCTTGGAACATATCCTTTCAGAAGTTTTAAATGCATAAAAATACATACTGTTTATTAGCTATATAACCTTGGGCAAGCTTATTAACTTTTTTGAGCCACTATTTCTTAGTCTATAATAATAGGGTTGTTGTGAGTGTCGAGCCTTGAACAGTGTCTGGAATATAGTAGGTGATCAGTAAATGTTTATTCTCTCTCCTAACCTTCCCTTTGATAAACTGGTTTAGGGAATTGTATGGTTTTAAAAATTAGTTATATGGGCTCTGCTTTGAATGAATTTTATCGAGAGTGACCACGTGTAGTCACAACGTGACAGTCACAGGCAACACAACTGATTACTTTCCCTGTGCCAAGTCTATTTTAATCCTCACAACTCCTATGAGGCAACTCCTATAGTCGCCCCCATTTTACAGAAGAAGGAACTGAAGCTTAAAGAAAGGAAGTAACTTGTTCAAGGTCAGGAAGCTGGAACCAGTGCTGGGTAAGATCATTGCTCATATGGAGGAAGTCTGACACCAGACCCTGCATGCTTAGTCACCACATTGTTTTGCCTCCCAACACAACATGAGAATATAAGAAAAGACTATGCCAGGCATCTGGTTGGGAAGATTAAGACATGCAGATGCCCATAGGTCAGTAATTCCCAAGTACAGTCTCTCTTGGGCTTATCCTGCCTCGTGGCTTCAACATGGCTCCACATAGCTGAGTCCTGCTTCTCCATCTCTGATCTGGACTCTCTCCTGCTCTTGGGGCTCCATTCTTACTTCACCTGATCCACAAATTCCATCTCCAAACCCCATCCCTTAGGGGTCCCACTGCTTCTCCCCTCTCGGGCATGGAATCTTGGCATTGAGCTTCCCTTTCTTGGCCTCTGGTCTCTTGTGTAGCCACACTGTTCTTTCTTTTTTTGAAAGATCTCCTAGTTCCACCATTATTCTTCTTTTATTTACTTTTTTTATTTTTTCTTATTTGACACACAGAGAGAGATCACAATGAGGCAGAGAGGCAGGCAGAGAGAGAAGGGGAAGCAGGCTCCCCGCCGAGCAGAGAGCCTGATGTGGGGATCGATCCCAGGACTCTGGGATCATGACCTGAGCCGAAGGCAGAGGCTTAACCCACTGAGCCACTCAGGTGCCCCTATTCTTCTGTTTAAAAAAAAGATTTATTTATTTGAGAGAGAATGAGAGAGAAAGCACAAGGAGGAGGGGCAGAGGGAGAGGGAGACAGGATATCAAGCAGACTCTGTGCTGAGCATGGAGCCCAGTATGGGGCATGATCTCACAACCTTGAGATCAGGACTCAAGCTGAAATCAAGAGTCAGACACTTAACCGACTGAGCCACCCGGGCGCCCCTGTCTTCATCTCTAACTAGTTCTATCAGTCAAGACTTTATTACCTTATGCCTGGTTAATGATGAGAACTCCTCCTCTGCTTTCTCCTGCACCGCTCACTGTGCCACCCCACGTTGTCTGCGGTATCACACTCCAGGGGGATCTGAAGCCCCTTTACTTTTCAGACTCACTTTCTGCAGCTTGCCACTTGAAATGTCTGCCCCAGAGCTTACATCTCACCATTTCCTCTCCCACCCCACACTCACGCCTGCTCCCAACACTTCGCTACTTAGGCAGCCACTTCCAGTGTGCCCCCACCACACCCTACTCCTACACGCCTCCAGAGAGAAATTCCATGTGTGCCCAGAAACTGCCTTTTGAAGACTCAACTCAAGGGGCGCCTGGGTGGCTCAGGTAGCTGAGTGTCCAGCTCTTGATTCCAGCTCGGGTGGTCATCTTGGGGTCCTGGGATGGGGTCCATGTCAGGCTCTACACTCAGCGTGGAGTCTGCTTGGGATTCTCTTTCTCCCTCTCCCTCGGCCCCTCCCCCCCCCCCCNCTCTCTCTCTCTCTCTCTCTCTCTCTCTCTCTCAAGTAAATAAATAAATAATGTCTTAAAAAAAAGACTCAACGCAAGAGATAATTCCTTCATGTCATGGACTCTCACTCCTTAGAGAACTTGATGTTCTTCTGTGCTTTGGATAACATTTGTTCTGTTCTCCCAGCTGGGCATCACCTTTTGGGCGTAGGGACCAGGGGCTCCTGTTTCACATCCCCCGTGGCTCCCAGCACTGGGCCATGTACACAGAATTTGCTCAGTAGATAGTTATTAATTGATGAATCAGTGAGGCAGACAATTATATAAATTAAGAGCATCCCACAGGGACTGCGGTAATTAGGGAAAACTTCATGAAAAATTAAGATTTGTGGTGGGCTTTGGAAGATAAGCATTCTGATTGTTGGCAAGTTAGGCACAAAAATCTGATCCACAGAAGGGTTTCTGCATTGCTTCAAGGTGCTAGAAGTGGTCTGGGAGACGTGGGGAGTCCTATCCTTCTCATGTCTTACACAGGGTCCTCAGGTTGCTGCCTCTAAAATGTATCTTAATCCAAACCTATCCCCTCAACTCTAGGCTTGTAGAGTCAGGGACCTGAGGGACAGCTCCACCTCAGAGGCATTTCAGATTTCTCGGGTCCTAATCTGGGCGCCCGACCATCACTGTTCTTCCCCTTTCCTCCTGTTCTCCCCGAAGTCATCCCCATATCAGAAAGTGGTACTCCCATCCTCCTGGTCAGTTTCTCACACCACATACCCCAGAACCCACCTTGGCTCCTCCCTCATACACTTGACATCTAATTCAACAAGAAGTCCCATTGGTTATACCTTCAAAGTCTATACAGAACCTGACTTCTTACTCCTTCTATTACTACCTCTTCCCTAGTCTCTGTTTTCCTGTTCACCCACTTGACTATTTACTTTCAACACAACAGCCAAGGTAAATCCTGGCAAGATATAAGTCAGATCAGATCGGAAGACCCATTTCTCTCAGAGAAAAACCAAAGTCTTTACAATGGCCCACACAGTCTGGGGTCCCCAGTGCCTCTTGAACTCCATTTCCTACAGCTGTCCCTTTGCTTATCCCCTTCCAAACACCCTGCACACTTTGCCGCTGTTCCACCTTGCTCTGGTCTCACGACTTGCTATTTCCTCTGCCTGAACTACTTTTTCCTGACTGATTTTCTCACTTCCTTCAAGTCTTTGGTCATATGTAGGGTGACCAGATGTCCCTCTTTGACAAGGACAGTCCCAGTTTGCACATGTTGTCCTAGTATAATTATAAATAGCTTCCCTTTGCACTTTCCTTTTTCCAATTTGGAATAAAAGGTACAACATAGGGAATATATTGAAATATCATTGTATGGTGACATATGGTACACTTATGGTGATCACAACATAACGTATAGTCTTGTCCAATCACTGTGTTTTTGACTTGGAACTAATGTATATTGTGTGTCAACCACACTGAAATAAAAATGTTTCCCAGTTTAGAGGATAAGTTACACGTTCACTCTACTCAGGTATCACCTTCTCAATGAAGCCTACCCTGATCACCCAATTTAAATTGCACTGCCTATCAATTGACATCCCACAGCCCTGGTCTGTTCTATTTTTTCCATTGTACTTATTACCCTCCAACCTGTTATTTAATTTGTTCATTTGTTGGATTTATCATTTGTTGTCCATCTTCTTCACTAGAATGTACACTACACAAATGGAGGAATTTTTGTCTATTTTGTTGACTGATAATATTCCTGTCCCCATTCTAGTGCATAGAAGGAGTTCAAAAAGTGCTTGCTTAAAGCAATAATACATTTTGGAAGGCAAAGTAGGGGAATTCCTTAGAACTCCATATAGTTTATGAGGAAAATAGGGTGAATACATGATAGCAGACTGTCTTAGAAAATCCAGAATGTGCACTTGCTCTACTGAACTGCTTCCAAAAGATTTTGAGGTAATTTATTAAAAGAACATCAAATTCCGGGCGCCTGGGTGGCTCAGTGGGTTAAAGCCTCTGCCTTCGGCTCAGGTCATGATCTCAGGGTCCTGGGATCGAGGCCCACATCGGGCTCTCTGCTCGCCAGGGAGCCTGCTTCCTCCTCTCTCCTCTCTCTCTGCCTGCCTCTCTGCCTACTTGTAATCTCTCTCTCTGTGTCAAATAAATAAATAAAATCTTTAAAATAAAATAAAATAAAATGAAAGAACATCAAATTCCTACTTGGTGTGGTGTGAAGAGTATGATCAAGGAGCACGTGTGTTGAAGAGAACGGGGCTGGGGGCAAGGATTATACTAGGAGTCACAGGGCCAGTGATGACTGTTAAAACTGACATAAAACTTAACTCTGAACTTCCTAGCAGCCCCGGCAAAAAAGGAAGGGAGAGATTTTATAGCCTTTCCTCCTTACCTCATTGTCTAATAAAAAAAAGAAAGAAAGAAAGAAAAGAAAGGCAGGGGCGCCTGGATGGCTCAGTGGGTTAAGCATCTGCCTTCGGCTCAGGTCATGATCCTAGGGTCCTGGGATCAGGCTCCCTGCTCAGCGGAGAGCCTGCTTCTCCCTCACCTTCTTCTGGCCTCTGCCTGCCGCTCTGCCTACTTGTGCTTTCTATCTCTCTGTCAAATAAATAAATAAAGTCTTAAAAAAAAAAAAGAAAGGCGTCAGTTCAAAGAAGACATATACTTCTAAGTTTTACATTTCAAGAGGAAATTATCAAGGTGATTTTCATAAGTAGGGTGACCACACATCCTGACGTGACCAGGGCAGTCACAGTTTATACATGTTAAACTTGTTAATAGTGCCCTCTGTCACACTCAAACATGTCTTGGTTTGGATATGTTAGAAACTCACATTCTTGGGCACCTGGGTGGCTCAGTTAGTTAAGTAACTACCTTCGGCTCAGGTAATGATCCCAGGGTCCGGGGATCGAGTCCTGCATTGGGATCCCAGCTCCATGGGGAGTCTGCTTCTCCCTCTGACCTTCTCCCCTCTCATGTTCTCTCTCGCTCTCTCTCTCTAAAATAAATAAATAAAATTTTACATACATACATATAGATATATGTAAAAGAAAGTCACACTCTTTGTAAGGGACATTGAATAACAGCACAGAAAATGGCTTCAATGTCTGCCTTCACAGAGGGATCAGACAGGGATCTCAAAGGTCCTTTGGAAAGACTAAGGCCTTGAGGATGCACTGGGTGAGAATCAGGGCACTCTCTGTGCAGCACACAGTTCATACTTGCTTAGAAGCCACTAGAATTGGGGGAACGCCCTACCACCAAGGAATTCCTGCAGCTACCTGGCTCTCGATACTTGTGTGATAGGGTCCTTCTTTACCAAAAGCTACAATCACAAAGAACCCCTTCTTGGCTCATTTGCTCATTTTGACTTTTTCAAGTGACAGGTGAGGTCAGTTGGAAAGTTCTCACTGGATCAATTTACGGTGCTGGGGAAGCTCTTGTGCCCATTGCTTCCTAAATAGATCTGTGGGTCCCTTTAACGGGGCGGAGTGCATGTCCACTCCCAACCACCAACAAGATTTCTTTTACAGGGACAATAAAATCCAGACCACTATGTGCTATATTTACAAACTACCTACTGCTTTCAGCAGTGCGGGCCGGGTAAGTCCTTTCACCTTCCCAAGCCTTCATTTCCTCCTGTATAAGGAGAGGACATGACCTCTACTTGTATAGTCCCTTGCAGCTTCATTGCTGTAATTCCCCTACAGAGCTACAGAGATATTTTTTCAAAAGTTGTAGCCTGAGCACAGGCACAGGGACCCATCTTTCCTAAATGCCTGGCACTTTGGGCTATCGGCACTGGGCACTCCCCACAGCTCCACCAGCCGGGGCCAGCCTGAGGCCCAGCCAGAAGGCAGAGGAAGTTTGCCTACATCCTTGCTCCCCTCTTCCCCCTTGTCACTCTCCTTTTTCTTGTCTTAGGAGGGTCCTTCCATTGTGACAGGGTACATCAGAACTAGGGTCCTCATGGAGCTCCAAACCCCAAGAGCTCTCCTCATCAATTCTGTCTTCCCAGCTATTGGTAAGAATGGATATAACACATCCATTACAAACATGTGATATATTACATGGCACATATCATGTGGCATGAGTAGTACTAAGTATTTTGCCACAGCTGATTCTCACAATCCCATGAGGCAGATATGCGAATGGTTCCCATTTTGTAAATGAAGCCTGAGTCCCGGGGAGACGACAGACTTGCCAAAGGCCACGTAACTAAGATGTAGCAATGTGGCATTCCAACCCAGGTCTGTGTGCTCTAAAGTGCACATGCTCAAGCAATGTGAGCTGCTCCATTGGACACTAGGTCTGTCTTCAAGATGGCCACCATTAATGTGGTCCATTAAGCACGGGCTAATAGGAGAAGAGACCATTAATCTGCCATTTCCTCTAACTTCACATGACCAATGAGGTGATTTCAAGTCAGGTAGAAGGGGAGGGAAAGAAGCTGTACTGATCAGACTTAAACCATGGCACTTGGGCCATGAGAGAGAAAGAATGAGCCCCTTGCCCCTCAGAGTGGGCCACAGCTGAGCTGTGAAGAGGAGTCTAACACACTGTTTTCTCACCTCTGCTCCCAGGTTACTTCCTGTTTGACAGCCACTGACGTGGATGTAAAAGGCATCGAGAGCCTGAGGCCTTGGCACCTCCACCAGCCCTGCAAAGGTCAGACGGTATTATCTAGAACATAGCCGAGGAAGCAATTTCCCCAAACACTCTGGGCTGGGACAGGACTTGCTCCCTCTTCTCCCTTTTGTGTTTCTCCTCCACAAAACTCCAGTGCCCTGCGTCAGTGAAATCTTTAAAGAAAGAGAAAGAGGGGATGGGACATGGTGACCCTAGAAGCAGAGAGGGGCAGGGAGGAAGGAGGGCTGTGCCTGGTCTGGTTGGGTCTGGTCTCCCTCCTGACACACACAGAAGTCTCCTCCTTCACTTGGAAGCCTCCTAACCGGAAATACAAATGAGACCCCCTGGGATCCCAAAATAGCTCTCCTCACAGCTGCACAACACCTATTTATAGCATCGTCTCTCTGCAGCCCCAAGCAGCTCCTGAGGTGACACGTCGAGAGGTCACCGCCTGTGAACACCAGACTCAATGGCGTTCGAGAACAGAACTGTTCATAAAGGACCTATTATGGCCTTGTCACTGTTTTTCAGGACTTGTCCCAGCCCTCAGAGACTTTAAAGGGCCAAATTTGTTTTGACCCAGAGCCAGGTCACTTTATGTCCAACAATAACCCAGAAGCTCATCAGGTCCCTTCCTCTGTGTCCCACAGCAGCTGAGAGAGAATGTTCTGCTTGGTAGCGGCAGGACAAACAGTTCCCAACTTGTGCTTGGGCCTCAGGCTGAGTAACTTGGATGCCCCCAGGATAGATCCGCCATCAGGCTTTATGTATATCATGTTCATTTATCAGCAGTGGAAACTGAGGCCATTAATTGACTTTATCTACTCATGTTATTCATACCAATTCTGAATGTCAAATTATAGAACAAAGAAACACCCCCAACCTCAGGGAGGTGCATTGCATATTTCCTTCTCACACCTGATCTAAAACAAATGAACTTTGACCTGCTTTCTCACGCGTGGCTTACTTAGAGAGGGATTGAAATAGTCCATTGATAACCAAGTGTATTTTGCTTTTCCCCCTCCCTACTCTAAGCAGAGCCCCGAGGTCAGGAGTGACCCTGGCTGGCCTCTAGCAGTTTAGTTAGCCCCCTTATGCTTTCTGTGACAGCCACTGACACTTGTCTTCACAAAACAAACACTTTTTGTTAAAGCAAACTAGGGCCTCAGCTTGTCCGCATCAGTTTTCTGAAGGCGGGGTCGTCCTTCCAGATTTTAATCACTGAGCGCGAGCAAATCTCTGCTGACCTAGGCTTCCAGAAAGGAGGCCTGGAGTGAGTTCACAAGTGGCAGGCCACGGACTGGACACGTCTGCTGTGTTGAGGTAGGAGAGACCCTAGAGCAGGGTGGCCAAGAACCTAGGTCCTGAAGCCTCAGTGCTTGGGTTCCTGCCAAATTGCCATTAAAAGCCAGGTGCGCGGGTCTCAGACAAGCTGGTCTGGTCCCCGAGTGCCAGTGTGGAGCGGCTCTGGTGACAGTGGTTGATGTGAGATATTCACATGCAGCACTTGGGACATAGCCATCACTTGGGTTAACCAAACTCCGGTATTATTTTGACTTGGAAACAAATCCTATCATACACGATCTTTGTTGTACTTTCTTTCACCATTGGTGCTTTGAAAAAGTTAGACATCTGCTCCCAGTTCTCAGAACCAAACCAATAAGTAAGGGCGAAGTGGCCCTCTCCCTCTTTCTCATCCTCCCCTGAATGTTCTCCTCTCCAGCGTTTTCAGAGACCTTTTCACTGTAATTTGTCGTCAAAGGCACACAAGCATATGGCGCAGAATGCCGGGCTGGGCTGGAGGATGTTGGCTTAAAAAAAGAAGATCAATGAAACCTCATTAAGTACAAACATAGATGTGTGGATAATAGAACTTTATTTTTTCTGTAAAAAACTTAAAAACTTTGTTTTATACTTTGAGTTCTCACCTGCTAAACAGTGGGATCATAATCTTAGGCAATTCAGCTCCTTTCGTTTCAGAGAAGGAGGGTGGCTGGAGGCAGTGAAATGGGCACTCAGTCGGGGCCTCGGTCATCACCATGCAGTCCCTCTGGCATCTGCTGTGATGTTTTTGTTTCCTTTGGGTTTGGAATGTTGGTTCTTGGGAGCTGCTTCTGCCAACTTCTCATTTGACTTCAAAGACTCTCCTCTTTTGGCTTTTTGGCGATCACCTTCACAACACACTGGGACTATGGCGAACTTGGGGAGCTCCTTGGGGTCCTGATGTCTTCATGACACACTTGGGCTCTTAGGAAATCACCCACTGCCCCCTCACTATCAACACCCCCCATCACAATGGTACATTTGTTTCAATCAACGAACCTGCATCGACACATCATTATCAACCAAAGTCTATAGTTTTCATTAAGGTTCAGTCTTCATGGTAAACAATCTATGGGTTTGGCTATTGTCTCCTGTCCTTTTCAGTGAGCAAAGGTAGGGATGAAGATAAAATACATCATAATGAGTTCATATTGATATGTCATTTGAGATTCAAGATGACGGTGTTGTGATTTTGTGAGTCATAATAAGAAATATATATTTGGTCTTCATTCTCATTTCTGGCACACAGCTCCTATAACTCACGGAAGGAATATCCTAAGTGATGAGAACAGCAAAGGTGTCTTTTGTAATGTTAATGAGGCAGTTTGTAGCTGTCATGAGGAATGGCAGTGGGTTGCTAGGGGACCCAACCGGTGATTATAGGTTTGGAACTTTCAGCCTCACTCCCTTGACCTACAGAAAGAGGAGAGGGCTGGAGATAGAGTTCAGTCACCAATGGTCAATGATTTAATCAATCATGCTTATGTAATGAAGCCTCCATAGAAAGCCAGAAGAAGAGGGTTTGGAGAACCCTCTGGTGAACACGTGGAGATGCCACAAGAGTTGGGGTGTTCAGAGACCGTGAAGTTCTGCACCCCTTCCCACATACCTTGCCTGCTGCAAGTATCTCTTCCATTGGTTGTTCCTGAGCTATATTCTTTTACAATAAACCAGTAATCTGGTGAGTGAACTAGTTTCCTAAATTCTGTGAGCCACTCTAGCAAATGAATTGAACCCAAGGAGGGAGCCTAGAAATTTCTGATTTATAGATGGCCACTCAGAAGCACAAGTAACAACGTGAACTTGCAATTTTGCATCAGAAGTGGAGAGCATTCTCGTGAGCCTGAGCCCTTAACCTCTGGAATCTGATGCGATCTCCAGGAGGATATATCAGAACTGAGTTGAATTGTAGACACTCAGCTGTAAGGTACCCATGAAATGCTTATTGGTGTGTGGGAAAAAACCCATATATTGGAATTGCATGCAGAATATTAAGGGTTTTTACTTGGCTGCATCTATTTCTTCTATGTAACCCAAATCCTGGTTCCCAAGAATCCCGACATAATCATTCATTTGTTTTAATCCACAACAGATATACAACAGTGTTAGAACACCAACTTTAGGGGCGCCTGGGTGGCTCAGTGGGTTAAAGCCTCTGCCTTCCGCTCAGGTCATGATTTCAGGGTTCTGGGATCGAGGCCCATATCAGGCTCCCTGCTCAGCAGGGTGCCTGCTTCCTCCTCTCTCTGCCTGCCTCTCTGCCTGCCTCTCTGCCTGCTTGTGATCTGTCTCATCTCTCTCACTCTATCAAATAATAAATAAATAAATCTTAAAAAAAAAAGAACACCAACTTTTCCACCAAAGATATAATTACAGAAAGAAGTTCAAACTGTTTTTTTTCTCTTCGGTTCTTTTTGCCTATGGGTTATATCCCACAGAGATATGTAGTCAAATTATTACCGTGTTTTAAGACCCCCAAATCAGAGTTTTGCAAATTAAAAGCTTCGCTTTTGAAACACCAAAGCCAAGGGTTATTCTTTTTTTTTTTAAAGATTTTATTTATTTATTTCACAGAGGGAGAGAGATCACAAGGAGGCAGAGAGGCAGGCAGAGAGAGAGAGGGGGAAGCAGGCTCCCCGTTGAGCAGGGAACCCGATGCGGGCCTCGATCCCAGGACCCTGAGATCATGACCTGAGCCGAAAGCAGAGGCTTTAACCCACTGAGCCACCCAGGTGCCCGCCAAGGGTTATTCTTGTTCTTCTGTTGTTAGCAACCCTGCCTCAAGGAAGTGGATGCCGTATGATCTGGCTGCTTACAGGGAAGGTGGTTTAGAGCAGAAAGTACTTGGGGGAAAATCAACCAGTTAATCATTTGTTGTTCAAGAACCCTCCTGAGTTTTTTGAACTAGATGTGATATGAATTAGTCCACATTTTAGTATATGAACCTATGGCTTCCTTGAGATGTATTAGTTAGGATGGAAATATGTATTTCTATGTCTATGTGTCAAGGTTGCTCTGAAGAAAGACCCAAGTATAGGCCACCAGCAGACACTGTTGCTGATATTACCCGCATCAGTAATAAGAGAGAAATGGCTTTCTTCCCAAGACTTACTGAATTACTGTATTGGATGATGGCACAAGTCAAAAGATTTGTCTGAGCAATTTTTTTGTTGTCGCCATTGTTGGCTTCTTCTCTCTTGTTCCCACCCTGCGCCATCAAAATTGAACAAATTTTGAGCCAGACACATCAAAGGAATCTTGACTGCTGAGCTACAAGTGAGTGCTAGGGGAGAGGCAGAAACACAAAGGGATGGAGTCAGTGTCTGAATTCTAAGTGATGAAGGCTGAGGGCAAAATCACCCCTCTACTTCTCATTTATAAATCTCCAAAGATCAAGCTCACCCCTAGGTGTATCATAGCCATTTGAGAAACATGTAATTCAATTAAACTGGCTCAGAAATGGCTCTGGCCTAGACATTTAAATCAGTAGAGAAAATGCTGGAACAAGTGTTCCTCTGGATCCTAGCTACTTTTAGTTTTCAGGTAGATTCATCTTTTCTTGGGGGCTGTAGAGCCTGGTACCTGGAATTTGGTGAGGTCCTTGGGAACCTCAGGTCACCACAAAGCAAAGTGTCTCTTTCTTGAGTGGCCTGCTTTTTCCTTTTTACATAAAATTAATACATAATTTCTGCCTTTGTCAAGAGTAGGATTTAACAGCCTATTAATAGTTAATTACTTCACAGTAGTTACATTAGTATATACATAGTAGTTACAGCAACATAAATGTAATACTTATATTAATACATGTTACTTAGAATTTTCTGTTTAGTCGCTAGCCTTGGCTCATTTATGTTTTTAGGTTATAGGCGGCATCCTCTGAAGTGTCATCCAGACTTTGCTGAGTTCTCATTGGTTGCACTAGCTCAGGGTCTGATGAGTCAAAAGTTTGATCAAAAAATGGCATCATATCAAAAGAAACGAAATCTTACCGTTTGCAACAACATGGATGGAACTGGAGGGTATTATGCTGAGCGAAATAAGTCAATCAGAGAAAGACAATTATCATATAATCTCTCTGATATGAGGAACTTGAGGGGCAGGGTGGGGGGTCTTNTTACTGGGGGGTGGGAGGGTAGGGATAGGGTGGATGGGTTATGGACATTGGGGAGGGTTTGTGCTTTGGTGAGTGTTGTGAAAGATGTAAGCCTGATGATTCACAGACCTGTACCCCTTGGGCAAAGAATAAAAATAAAATTAAATAAATAAAAAATAAATTAAAAAATAAAAAAAAAAGAATATGAGGAAGAGGGATGACAGCAAATTGGATGAAGCTGAGAGACGGATATATAATATCCTTAATGCCAAGTTCTATGTTTCACCCTAAAAGTGTATTCTTTGATAAAAAGACTCAAAAGTTGCAAAAAAAAAATGGCATCATATGTCTTGTTGTACGTGTGTTTTAAATTCTACAGAATATATCGTAACTTTTATTTGTTCTCAGCAAGTACCTGACATTTAGGTCATTTAGGGATCCAACGCAACCCTACCATTTTATGATCGAGGGTGAGACACAGAGAGGAAAAGGCACCCAACCAAAGCCATGAATCCAAGCCTCTGTGTGCACTCCTTTCATTCATCCTTCTGTTGTTACTGTTTTTAATTGACTTTGAGATTTTTTTTAAAGATTTTCATCTTAATAATCAGAGCACTTGAATTCTGGAGCTCTGGAAGAAGGGCTCAGCTTAGGGGGTGAGAAAGAGGAAGGGAAACAACTTAAGCAACGAAAACAAAGGGAGAAGACCTGTCTGAGGCCTGTGTTGTGGAAACAAACTTGTAACAGCAGAACTCCATGCATAAAGGGAGTATTTTCAAACAGTTCAGAAAACCAGCTCAAATCAATAATATTCATAGGACAAAGAAGAAAATAACAGGGAATATTCTCTTTTTTCATGTCTTGTGCTCTGAAGTTATTCATAAGAAATCTTCAGGCCCAGTGATGTGGCAGGTTTATTTTCAAAGATGTCTGCTGTAGTTATTCATTGCTGTGTAACAATGACCCCACTATGTGATGGCTTGAAACCATTTTATCAGATCTCTTGGTTTTGCGGGCCGGAACTCAAGCAGGGCTTGGCTGGGTGATTCATCTGTTCCGTATGGTATTAGTAGTGGCCACCTGGGTATTCAGCAGGTGGACAGGCTGGTCTTGAGGGTCCAAGTGACATTTGGAGGCTTCCGGTACCTGTCTGCTTCTTGGCAGGGATGGCTTCAAGATCAGGCTCCGCTGGGACCAAGCACCAGAGCCTACACATGGCCTCTCCACTCAAACTTCTTACAGTAAGCCAAACAGGGTCACATGACCTTTCTGACCTGGCTATAGAACTCACAGAGCATCACTTTGGCCACATTCTTTTGTTGAAGCAGGCATAGGCCTGCCTAGTTTTATTTTTTTATTATTTTTATTTATTTTTTTTAAAGATTTTAATATTTATTTGACACAGAGAGAGGGATTACAAGTAGGCAGAGAGACAGAGAGAGGAGGAAGCAGGCTCCCTGCTGAGCAGAGAGCCCGATGCGGGCCTCGATCCCAGGACGCTGAGATCATGACCTGAGCTGAAAGCAGAGGCCTTAACCCACTGAGCCACCCAGGCGCCCTAGACCTGCCTAGTTTTAAAAGACTGGTAATAGATCCCATTCCTCAGTGGGAGGTGTGTCAAAGAGGTCAAATCTCCATGGCCCCAAACTTGGGCTCCAATGTGGAACACATTTACCTCATGCTCTCTGAATGGATGTCATGAGTTGCCATAACTATGAAGAATGAGAAAAAGTCAGGGAATGTGGAGTCCTCATTTCCTGAAAGCAAGGGTTTATGGCAGTTTTGTGCAAACCAATATTTCTCCCCAATTTAATAAATACATTATAGAACAACTCCTTCTAACTTTGGCTCAGTGTTGTGACAAATGTACTACACCATGGCATTTTGATATGACCATTCTGACTTTCATGCCCCTTTGTGACCCTGAAATGGAATTATTAAGCACTTGGCTTAAAAAATGTATTACCAACAAATGAACACTGAAGTCTTCCTTGCCCATTCCCTGAACATTGTCCCATGAGAATGGAACAAGCCTCAGAGATGTTCTTGTCACTCTACCAAAGTTATAGCATAGTTAGCATGGGTGATTAGCTGTGTGCCAGGCACTGGACTAGGTGCTTCACATACATGGTCTTAGTTATTCCTCCAAATAACCCTGTGTGGTGACTGTTACACCCATTTTCCAGAAGAAGAATCTGAGACTTAGAGAAGTTAAGTAACTCTCAAAGTCCTACAGCTAGTAAGTGACTCACTCATCACTCATCCAACAGATAGTAAGTGCTTCCTGTATGCCAGGCACTCACTCGGGGGTTGAGATTATAGTAGGGAACAGACAGACAAAAGTGCCTGCTCCAGCAAGCACATTCACATGGGGAGTGGGGAAATAGACAATAACAAACAAATAAGACCTATTAGATAGGCTGTCAGGTGATAAGTGCTATGGAGAAAAGTCAATCAGGAAAGAGGAATCCGGACTCTTGGCATGGGGTAGCTTGTTGCTCCGTCTGGAGTGGTCAGCAGGCTTCGCTGCAGAGATGACGGCCAAGCAAGCCCCTGAAGCAGGAGAAGGAGGGAGCCGGGTGGAAATATGGAAAGAGGGAACAGTGCTGGAGCTCGGGAAAAGAATGTGACCCCAGGACTGTCTGGCATAAGCCCGTGCATATAATCACTCTGCTTGCTGGACAGTCCCCTACCCCCGGGATCGCTCTGAACTCAGTGCTGCTCATATTCCAGCACAAAAAATAGTATGGAGTTCTTGATGCAGCTGAGATTCTTGGGCCACCTCCAGAGATTTTGAGGCACTAGTTCCCCGTAGGGTCTGAAAACTCCTATCTGTAACAAGCACCCAGAAAATGCTAGGTTAGGGACCACTCTTTGAAGAGCACTTTTAAAAAAATCCTAGCAAAATGGGACATAAATAGCAGAGAAAGTCCTGTGGGGTTCCAGGAATACTTATGGATGCTGCCATTTAACATTAACTCCCAATCTCTCTACCCCACCTCACCCAACTCCCCCTAAATGGGCCAGCTGTTGTCCATTACACGCACACGTGCACGCACACATGCACACACACACACGCATATATGTTAGGTCAAATCCCCAACAAATATAACCTCATTTACCACTTAACCTAATATTAATTGAGAAGCCAGGACTTGAGTCATAAATTCTGACCCAGCTCATAGCAGCTGTGTATCTTGGGCAAGACACTTAACCTCTCTGGGCTTGCATTCTTCTCTGTAAAATGACCAGATGGGGCTTGATGATTCCAAAGGTTTCCTTCGGCAGTAAAATTCTATGGCTTATGTGCATGTTAAGTCTCTAGGGTCAGGAATAAAAGAAAAGTTCTAGGTATAAGGTGAGGCTACCATGACCCACAGATTGTAGTTTTAAACTGGGGACTAAAGATATACAGAGGTCTTCATTTTGATAAAGTTTGGTGAGAGAAGCCATTTGTAATTGGCAGCTATTCGGTGAAAAAGAGTGAGCCCCTCCCCTAGCAAAGCATTAACCCCATTCTATGAGGTAGGGAAGTGGCCATAGGGAAGAAGGAGAGGAAAGAGAATTGAAGAAAGTGTACAGCCCAGGTCAGAAACAGCCCAGGTCATAATGTTGACAATGATGCTGCCTTCCATTTTCAGCCCCTTACTTGGGGCAAGGACCCCATGATCTGGGATTTGGATGAGATGATTTTCCTTTGACATATTTCCTTGTCTGTCAGATTCTTGTCTGTCAGGGTCTGTCAAGACCCTTTCCAATTCTTCTAGATTTTTCTGCTTTTGCTATGAAGGTTCACTCTCTGTGGCCTCCAGCCCAGATTTTTAGCTCAAAGGGAAGATACACAGGCCAGACTTGTTCATAAAAGGCAGGTAGTAATGAAGATTGCATGGCCTGGGAGAGGGAAGGCTGAATCTGACCAAACCAAATTCATTCCTGTCTGCTGAGGTCTGCCTGAGGTCATAGCCTTGGCAAAGCTTTCAGCAGATTCTTTAACCTGTAAAATGGGCAGATTTACCATGGTTTCTACAAGCTTCTGGATGTAGGAATACCAAGAAGTGAGCATGCAAGCAGAAGACCAAGATTCTGTGAGTGTTGAGCATGAAAAATACATAAGCGCCAAACTAGTAGTAATATGAAGCTAGGTACTAAAGACAGGTAGATCCTCATTCACCTTTTTTAATATTAATATTACCAAGGAATATTACCTGGGTGGCTCAGTCAGTTAAGCGTCTGCCTTCAGCTCAGGTCATGATCTCAGAGTCCTGGGATTGATCCCCACATTGGGCTCCCCAGTCAGTGGGAGTCTGCTTGTCCCTCTACCCTTTCCCCTCCCCCGACTTGTGGTCCTGCCTGCTATCTCTCTCTCAAGTGGATGAATAAAATCTTTAAAAAAATAATTAAGATCTTAAAAATACTACTACTAATAATAACCAAGACATTGGTTGAGTACCTGCTCTTTGTCAGGAGCGGTACAAAGCCCCTTGCTTCCAGAATCTCTCTGGATTCCTGTGATTACCCTAAGTGGTGGGTCCAGTTATCATTTCTACTTTTTAGATGAGGGCACTGATGCTCAGAGAAGTTAAATTACTTTCCCTCAAAGTCATATAGCTGTTAGGTGGCCAAGCTGGGATTTGAACTGGGAACTGTTTTTCTCCCTAGTTTGGATGGTCAATACCATGTGCTATCACTGGTCTCCATGCATTCAGCTGTGTATTTCTTGGAGCAGCAATGTTGGCCTCATAAATCTATAAACTGATGATCCAGCAACACTGCCGTAGCCTCACAGTTTGGCTTACATTTAAATCCATCTGTTTGGGCTACGACTTCATTCGATCTCTCCTTTATCCTTGCTTTTTGATTCGGTCTCCCTCCTCACTGGGGAACGATATAGCTTGCCCTTCTCAAATTCTTCAACTACTGACTTGACAAAAATGCCGGCTGCTGTTTTCCCCAGAGACAACTGGGTCGCATTCTAACTTGTACCATAAAATTGCTCCTCACCAAAAAAACAAAAAACAAAAAACAAAAAACCCACCATTGCTCCCCACTGCCTCGTATCCCCTTCCTCAAAGGACAGGGGTAGGATTATTACCCAGGAGTCTCTTGACAGTGAAAAGAAGAAAGAGGAAAATACACGCCAAGCTCCAAGACCCTTAAGCCAATTGTTGAGGTCACTTCTCCCAGCCTCAGCTTCAGATGGCCTGGGGAGTGGTGCCTGCCTGCCCCCCTCAGAAAGGACAATCCGATTGTAAATATTATCTGCGCTTCTAAGAACATTCGAATGGTAATACCCAAGCAATTACTTTCCTTTCAAGATCATTAAACACAAATCAGACTTGTATTTTAATAGGGCTGCCAATGTCGTTAATGGTGGGGAGGGTGGCATAAAGGCTAAGGTTTTTCCTCTAATGGCTGAATGTTTACATTATTACCCTTTCTGAGAAGCTTCGCTGGGGGAGGTTGCGCAGCGCTACAGAGGCATTTCTTGGTTTTCTTGCATACCAGAATCCCACCCCTTTTTTGGCCACATGTAGCCTCAGAACATTTTGGAGGAATAGCACTTGTGACTTGGCCCATGACATCCCTCCATCCTCCCCTGTGACCCACAGTGACCCTCCGCCAACTCCCCCCCATAATCACGGCAGGGTCCCTGGGAAGGAAGAAGACTCTGAAAAGAATGCCCAGTGATTTTTACACAGGAGGCTCACTCTCACGACTAGGTTCCCAGCTCCCCTCTATCTTCCTCCTCTTTAAAGGAACAAAAGTACTAAAAAAGGTGCCTCAGGAGCCTGTCAGAAGGCTTGAGTCCTCTCCGTTCAAGGCAGAGGGGCACCGTGGGTGGGGAATCTGTAGGGCTTGTTCTCTGTTCCCCTGACTCCTGGTCTCCCAGTGGCACCTCAGACAAGCCAGTGCTCGGGCAGCAGTGGCCACTGGACTCTGCGAGGGGGCTCCTGGAAGACACCCCTGCCAAAGGTTCTGATCCCCGTGATGGGGCAGACCATTCCTCACCCAGCGCTGCTGTGCCACTGTGGGTTCCTTGGCTGTGGGCCACATGGCATGTCCTCTGGTCCCTGCCCTGGCTCCCTGTGAAAGTGACTCGAGTGAGAGTCAGGTTCACTCTGAAGCCACCCTGTCTCCAGACACTTCTTCTGTCTGGCAGCTGGAGTGAGTCCTTTGCCAGGGTCTGACATCTTTCACTGTTCATTGAGAAATTGGACTGCAAATAGAAATGTTAAATGTTGGCTGCATCAGAGGGTGCTGTGTGGGCTGTGGTTTCCTTCGAACTTGTGGTCAGGTTTTTTTCTTTAAAAAAATACTCTATTGAATAATCATTGACAAATATCATTGTATTGTATATATTAAAAGTGTACAACATGAGAATTTGATATACATCTACATTGTAGAATGACTTGTGGGTTCATTTTGAACTGTATTTCTAGAGCCTAGAAAAATAGGGTATCCTCAGATTCTGCGTCTCTAGAGAGCAAAGGAGTCAGGGCACAGGCTTTGGAACCAGATTGTCCCCAGTTTTAATTGTCTCAGTTGTTACTAGCTGTGTGACCTCAGGAGGTTTGTTTAAACACTCTTGATTTTTTCATCTGTAGAAGGGAAGCAGGGGGTGCGTGTTAATAATACTTACTTCACAGTTATGAGGATTAGACGTGTGTAAAGTCCTTCACATAGGCTGCTTTCTGGAAAGGGCTTAATTATTTTTTGATTCTGGAATCAGTGGCTTTTGGCTGCTTTGGACACTTCCCACACTAAATATACAGATAAAAGCAAGCGGTACACTTATTTCTAAGGTGGATGTGATTGATGTCACCGACATTCTTAGTATCAGCTTTTGATGGAAGAGGGGAGACCAACAAAGAAGACCTGCTGAGTTCACAGTTCTGTAGTGAACCTGCTGCTTCACCGCTTACTCCAGGAAGATGCAAGAACGTCATTCTTCTTTGGGATGAATTTCCATTTCACCTTTTTTTTTTTCCTGCTTGCAGGCCTTGTCCGGGTAATTTCATAAAAATTGTTGTATTTGTACCTGTTCAGTACATTACTCTAGCAATGGCGCCCATAATATGCCTTATATTCATTGATCAAGAAACAACATGGCAGCCAAAATGGCTTTCCAAGGGGCACAGAGTGACAGGAAGTTTGGCATGTGGAGGGAGAGTTATGTTCACTCAAGGCCCTGAATGAGGTCCTTAGTTCCAAAAGCATCTTTTGTGCTCAGATCTGTTAGTAACAGACATAGCCATGCCCACGGATTTCATCAATGTGTCTCCTAGCCTTTCCTTCTAGCCTAGTCTGTTTACCTTTCTGAGACCTTTATTTCTGGACAATAATAAGATCAAACTCTGGGGTCCTTTCAGTGCCTAGCTTGCTGGTTTATTCAAGAAGAGTGAGAGCTCTGGGAATTGGAATCTCAATATTCTGCTCTCGAAGACCTCCATTTGTGCCCCCAGAGAACAGAAGAACCCAAAAAGCATCATTTTGAGGATGTGCATTTAAGGATTTGCCTTGAACGTCCCTCACTAATAAGGTTAATAATGTGATGAGAGTCCCAACTGTAGCTTTTGGTCCGAAGCCCCTGTAGAGATGAAAGTGGATCAGTGGTAAGAGTTTTTAATGCATTCTCATTTTCAGCTCATAGAATGGGTGATTGATACATGCCCGGAGTTCGATCACATGAGGGATTTGTGGCTGTCTGTACCTCTGATCTGTTGTGTGCATTCACTAGGTTCGTGGTCCAAAGTGGGCAGGCTTGACATATCCAAGTCAAGGCTGGCTGACTTCTTTCAGGGAGCTAGTAGAGCGAGTTATTTTAAAAGTTTAATAACATGTCTTCCTCTATAAAATAATATCTGTTAATTACAGAAAAACTAAGATTTTTATTTACAGGTAAGTAGAAAGAAGAGAGGAAAATCATCCATAGTCCTATCAGTTAAAGATAACCAATGTTAGCATTTGGAAATACTTTCAGTTTTTTTCTATTCATGGATTTTTTTTAAAACATAGTGCGATTGTACAATACACAAAATTTTTCCTGTTAACATGCTATAAACATGTTACTGAAAACTTTTAATAAGTGTAATTTTAATAACTATTGACACTTTGTGGTAAAATTTATCTGATCTTTTCCATATATTGGACACTTAGGTTGTTTCTGATTTTCTATAGTTATAAATAATATCATGATAAATATCTATGAGTATAGAATTTTCTTATCATTTAAGATTATTTCCTTAAGTCAGAAGGGATAAACTTTCTAGCTCTTAATCCATACTGCACAGTACTAATTATCATTTTGGTGAAGGGGGTGGCTTAATGGCTATTCTAGGTTTCTAAGTCTTTCTTTTCTCAATATTTGTGTACCTACCAAGGCACTACAAGATTGAGGCTTGCTATTTGTTAATTTTTCAATATTAAGCATTTGAGGTAGTGTATGAAATATCATCACCCTTCAAAAGGGTGGTATCTACAAATAATATCAGGACCCTAAGTCAAACATGCTTTAGCAAAGACCATTTGCTGGCTCATCTAATTAAAACTCTAGAGGCACTATACATTCGGGCATGGCTGGATGCAGGACTTTGGTTTTCTTCTTCCTAATGTTTGACTTTGTTTTAGTCTCTACTGGCCTAATTCTTAGCAAGCTCTCCCCCTTTGCTCATAAGATTATGCCAGAAGCTCCATCTTCACAGGAGGTCTACTGGGGAAAGCTTACCTCTTTCCTGGTAGTCCCAGCCAAGTTCCAGGATAGAGATTTCTTGGCTCTGATTGGCCTACCTTGACTCATATAACTGTGGCCAGGGGGACATTTCACTCTCTTCAGCCCAGCCTGGTTTACATGTTTTTCCCTACAGCTGGACAAAGATTCATCTTCATTTAAACCAATACTGACTGAGAATGGGAGAGACATAGTCCCCCAGAGAGAATGAGGACGGGGTTGCCTGAGGATGTGGGGGGTGAACGCCAGCCAAGGAAGAATAGCAAGTCTCCATTAAAAAACACTCCTCTTTTAGGGTGCTCCCTGGAGCTCTTCTTCTGGACTAGGAACCTCAAACAAGGTATTATTGCCTCGATAAAGAAGGAGTTGAGCCCTCACGGCCCTCTGCAGGAATCACATGATCATTATCATCAGGTAAACAGGCCACCATGGAAGCTATTTCTAGGAAACCAACTCATTTCTTCCCTTCCCATTTGGCAAATATTTATTTTAGCACCTACCATGTATCAGTTCAGCGTTCATTTAGCTCCCAATGTCCTCGGTGCTGGGGACACAACGATTCCCATCCCATCTTGCTTTCTGGTTTCACCTTTTGAAGGCTCTAATGAATTGCTTGAGATGTCTCTGAGGCACCCTGGCTGTCCATAGGCCATGTAGGTGTTCATTTACAATTGGAATGGCTCACTGCTGCTCAGGCTGGCCGGCCTATAATTTGTTCAGGCACTTAAGTTTATTATATAAAAACAAAACAAAACAAAACAAACCCCAACACTGCTTCTTCACTAGCCTCAGTTTGGCTGTTTTGTTTGTACTGGAGATTGTCTAGGTGGAGCCTTCAGCTTAAATGCAGCAGAAATGTAAAATAGGTCACATGAAAGAAAAAAGTAAGAATTGTTAATAAATCCCTTCAAATGAAGAGAGACTTTCATTTGCCCTTTGAAGGTATTTGCATAACCTAATTTCCTGCTCCACCATCTTTGCCGTTATCCATGTACATCTGGAGAGATAGAGAGTAGCCCTTTGTCATGTTACCTAAATGTGCTCACAAATTTTAGTCAGAACTATTTTCCTGGAGCATTACATCCTAAAACTCCATGTCCAGTAGAGGCATCGAAATTAGTGAATGAGTACTCATTCATTCAACAGTGATCAAACCATATAACCAGGCACGATTCTGAGAGCATCCTTGGGCCAGACGAAGATACTGAGGTCAAGGAGTCAAGATGCAATGACTCTCCATTCGATGAAGAGCCCGCAAAGCCAAGCAGGCAAGGCGCTGGGGACGAGGAATCAGAAGACCCTTCACAGTCACACCTACTCCTTGACCTGGCAAGTTGCTTTGTCTTCCTGGCTTCATTCTGCTGATCTTGTAATTCGAGAAGCAGAGTCAGGGAGGCTGAAGAGGAGGCCACGATGTGAGGAGGTTAGGAGCTTAGGTACTAAACTCTCCGAGGCTTGTGTTCAAGTCTTGTTTCCCCACTTATGGGCTGCATGACCGGGGTGAGTTCCTGCTCTCTCATCTCGGTGTTCTCATCTGTAACATAGGGTTTATAAGAGATCTGTCTCATAGAATTTTTGTGAGAAGCCCCCGAGATACTGAGGTGAAAGCACTGGCGTGGGATGAGGTCCTGTGAAATGTGAGCTGCCACGTCCACCGTGACCACTACTATTACAATTCTGGTTGCTATTGTTGCCTCTGCTGATGCATATATTTAGCGAGGCTTCTTAGATACCAGGCACATTCCAGAGATGGGGATAGCGCTGTCAACAAACCGGAAAGAGCTTAAATTCTAGGGGAGATTTATTATTTATTACCAGAAATAAATTAGTAAGCAAACACACACATCGACCATGTAAGTTCAGCCAGTGAAATGTGCTCTGAAGGAGAGAAAATGGAAAGATGTAACACAAAGTGGCTGGAGGTGGAGGAGTCTTTCTGTAGGGAGACATTGCGTCGAGTCCGTGGCTGCGGGGAAGGCAGCCGTGTGTCAAAGACCTGAATGAAGGAGAGCTGTGGCTGACATCTAAATTTCACTTATTCCAACTTCATCTGCAACAAATCATAAATAAACGTCCCTTTTGAGAATGTCAATGGAGTTTAAGAAAGAGGGCTAAGGTTAAACATCAATGACCTGGGCGCCTGGGTGGCTCAGTGGGTTAAAGCCTCTGCCTTCAGCTCAGGTCATGATCTCAGTGTCCTGGGATCGAGGCCCGCATCGGGCTCTCTGCTCAGCGGGGAGCCCGCTTCCTCCTCTCTCTCTGCCTGCCTGTCTGCCTACTTGTGATCTCTCTCAATCTGTTAAATAAATAAATAAGTAAAATCTTTAAAAAAAATAAATAAACATCAATGACCTATAATACACTGAGAGAGGTGTCTGCTCTGTGAAGCTTTCCTATTTCTGCTTTCCCCATCCTGTATCCCCTTCATCTCCCAGCAAATTCAGTTCCAAACCTCTTCTAGCTGCTCAAATTATCCTACGGGATGGTAGCTATGTTTACATGTCCTTCTCCCTGAGCAGACACGAGCTCCTAGAATGCAGGGTCTGCGTGCTATTTATATCTGTGTCCGGGCAACCTCACACGGCACTGCCCAACAGAACTCTCCACATCTGCATTGTCCAACACAGTAGCCTCAAGAAAGCTTCTGAGCGCTTGAAATGTGGTGTGTGCTACTGAGAAAGTGAATTTTTCTAAAAAGATTTTATTTATTCATTTGACAGAGAGAGACACAAGTGAGAGAGGGAACATAAAAGTGGGAGAGGGAGAAGTAGGCTTCCCACCAAGGAGGGAGCCCGATGTGGGGTCGATCCCAGGACACTGGGATCATGTCCTGAGCCAAAGGCAGATGCTTAACGACAGAGCCACCCAGGTGCCCCGAAAAAGTGAATTTTTAATTCAATTTAATTTTGGTGAAATTAAAGTAGCCAAATGTGGCTGATGGCTGCTGTTTTGTTGGATAGTGTAGATGAACACTTTACATAGACACATTTGGTGTCAAACAAAAGACTCTTGCAAGAGCATATAGTTACAGAACTCTCTATTTTTTATATATAATAAGTTCTTGAAAGCTCTATTAGTGCATTTTATTTTTAGTGAATTTGATCCCTTGAATCCATTAATACTCTCCTCTCACTTAATTCACTGGGCCCAAACAGCCAGTTTACAAATTCATGATCCTATTGTGTCTAAGCCTATGAGCTCTGGGCTCAAATAAAACCCGAGTCTGATCTAGATTCACCACTCAACCAATACTACAAGTCGTGCACCCAGGTCAAGTGATTTAACCTCTCCAGGACTCAGTTTCCTTGTTTGCAAAATGGGAATATTCATACCACCCAGATTAAATAAGATGATGTGCAGAGAGTGTTAAGCACATTGCTTGGAATATAGCTAGCACTCAAAACGTTAAATAATTGCTATTTATTCTTCTTTCATGCAAACCACGTTTATTGAGCACCTTCTATGTTCCAGATGCTCTGCTAAGGGATTGGAGAAAAATTGTTTTCAAGACAATGAGAATAAGGGGAATATAAGCAAAGTTGTAGATTCAAAAGGGCATGTTATCAACACCTTATGCTTAAACCCCCAGAAGAAAAGTATTTTCTTTTCAAAGGGATACATTTATCCCAAATTATTTTTTTAAATCCCTGGGCCCAGAATTTGCACCCACACCATGAAGCCCTCACTGTGCGTTTGTTAATTCATGCTCAGCCTAGATCAGTGTTCCTTTTTCATCATCAGGTAATGAATTTGTGTGTGGCATTAAGCTTTTATATTGCAAAATCCAGCTCAAAAAGAAAGATGCTTCTGCTCCTCAGAGGACTGTGTTTTCTGACTTTGATGTATCATTTATGCATCTCATCCATGATGGATGTGCTACAGCTTTTTACACAAGGCGCCGACCTTTTGAAATAAAAATAAAACTACATCGTCCTGATCTCTTTCTTGTCCATACTGTTTTTAGAGTACAAGAGATTCTTGTGTTCTGCAGAATTCGCTTTGAAGCTCCCTTTCTCTGAAAACAAATGGCAGGAAGGCCCCAACAACCCAGTCGTTCCTATTTCATGGACGAGCTGTGGGCACGTGTCTAATTTTAAATTCAGAAGTGCAAATGTCATGTAATGAAAGTATCAGCAGTTACTTAAACGTGGTTAAATATGGAAACTCAGCATAAAGTCGATGTTTATTTGCAGACGGTGACAGTGATAAGGGCAGGAGCCTTCCTGATAAGTGGCTTTCAGCCACTGTTAATAGGCTGATGGATGGATTGGTGTGAGGCTGGTCCCAAGGAAGCTCTCCTCCTCTGTAATGGAACTCACTCATCCGTCTAGTGGGAGGAGGGAAAGAGGGGGAGAGACAGAGACAGAGGGAGAGACAGAGGGAGAGGGAGAGAGAGACCCAAGGGCGCTGTCGATTCCCGTATTCTGCCCAGAACCGCTTCTGCTGCTAGTGAGAGGAGGCAAACATCGAGGAACTTGACCCGAATCCAAACAGAAACTCCAAGACTCACAGAATGTCACAACTGGAGGGGACCCAGGCCGTCATCTAATCCAACCCCTGGATTTTTAGATGAGGAAATTCCCATGCAAAAAAATCACACCAGCATCTATTAATCAACGCACATGTATTTGTTTTCCTCTTAAAGCCGACAGCCGGTTGCAGAGTGGCCTTAAGGCAATTCCTTAGTAAGACATCAAGGCCCTTTACGAACCAGATTCTGCCTCTCTCTCTCTTTCTGTCTTTCTCTCATCCCTCCCCTTGCCATGCTAACGCGTCAGTCGGAAAGTTCCAGGACTTCGAGCTTCTTGCTTGGGCAACTCCTGTTCAAGCGTCAGAGAGCTGACTGGATGTCACCTCCATGAAGATTTCCCTGACTCCCCAAGTCTGGGCCAGGTGCTCTGTCTTCGCTGTTCTTTCTTCTCCTGCAGCAGCTGCCTCTCATGTTGGTCTGTGTCCTGTCTGTCCCTCCTACTGGGGTAGGAGCTCTTGAGGGCCAGGACATTATCTCATCACAATCGTATCCCCAGAGCCTTGCAAGGTGCCTGGCATGTAGCAGGTGCTCACTGACTATCTAACGAGGAAATGGGGTGTCTCATTACATTGTATGGGCACCACTGCCATAGATACTAGAAATACAAAACTGAGTAAAATACAGTGTCTGTTCTGGAATAAATCCGGTTAATTCATGCAATTTATTCATGACTCTCCCTACATATGACATTTTGCCAGTTTATCTGACTTGAACTAGTCACATTGCTCAGCTTTGAGAAAAGTGTAGTGAGACACCTGAAATTCCCAAATTTTCGTGCAATGCTTCACAATATGACTACCATTAGAAATCTGACAAAAGGGACCTCAGGTAATTTGACCCCAATTAAGCAACCCCCTCACAAGTGACAAGAAACAAGCTCATATTTGTTGTTCAAAAGAACCACAGCCAGGGTCATCCTGCAGCTAGTAATTACTCTCTCTCATACCTGCTCAGGTGACAGGCAGGAATGAGAAATCAGAGACCTGTAGAATGTTAGGACTTGAAGAGGCTTTGCAATCCCTTTAGCCCAGCCCCCTTCTCTTACAGAGGAGAAAATGGCAGATTAAGAGGAGAAGTGATTGGCTCCGGGTCAAGTAGCAGTTGAGTGGGTACCCTGGGCCTCTGAGCTCCACTGGGCTTCTCAGTATGAGTCCTTCTCTGTTGAGTTATCATTCAGAACCATGACTCCAAACCTCCCCGAGCCAGATCATTCCTCTTCAGATACACAGCTCGCTGTGGTGGTGGGCATTGGCTCTCAGGGGCTGCCCAGCAGCCCTTCTGCTTGCTAATAGTCTTCTCATTTTTATATGGAAGCCTGTCTTTCCCACCCATGAGGAAGTTGATGCCATGCCAGCTTCGGGGTGCATCCCGACGGACTAAGCCAATCAACACATTGCACCCAAGCTCTCTAGTTTTCGGCCTGAGTAGAAAGTCAAGAGAGTTCCCCATTGCTTCAGACTTTTTTTTTTAAAAGACTATTTTTTTTAAATATTTTATTTATTTATTTGACACAGAGAGAGAGATCACAAGTAGGTAGAGAGGCAGGCAGAGAGAGAGAGAGGAGGAAGCAGGCTCCCTGCAGAACATGGAGCCTGATGCGGGGCTCGATCCCAGGACTCTGAGATCGTGACCTGAGCCGAAGGCAGAGGCTTTAACCCACTGAGCCATCCAGGTGCCCCTGCTTCAGACTTAATAAGGATGCGCCCCCTCAGCCTAGTTAGGCAGACAGAGCTCGGGCTGAAAAGCCTGCAGGCATCTGGCTTAGCAGGGGTCTCTGATAGTGGAAGGGGATGAGATCTGTGAGCAGAGCCTGCTCTTGGAACAGAGGAATGATCTGTAAGTGCCAACAGGTCCCCTCAGTGATGGCTGGAAGATCATTCCAGTCAAAGAAAGAACAAAGTCGGGTAGAGCATCTCCTCGTTCTGGCCATTAGCCCTGGGACACGCACTCTGTTTCACGTATGGTCGCGGGAAACAACCCATGTATGGCTGTGTTTCAGCTAGCATGGAGCCTGGTTTGATTTCTGTTTGCAAGTAGTCTTCAGTTCCCAGCTCCCAAATTAAGCAATTGTTTAGTTAAACAATTAATATATTAATGTATCCATGCAATTTATTAGCTCATGGTGCTGGATACCATGAAAGATACAAAAAGCTGCTGCTGACCCTCAGCTGGCTATAGACACTGGCCATCAGACATTTTTCTCAGGCAACTTATCTCCATTCAGAAAACATCTATGGAGCACCGACTGTATACCCAGCCTGCTTGAAAGGATGCAGAAATAAGTAAGATGTATTCCTGGTCTTGAAGGACTCATGTGGTCTATTGGGGAGTCAGACAGATAAAAAGAGCTATTGGGCTTTCACCATGATCTGAAGCCAGTGTTCTGGGGTCAAACCCGACTAAGAACCTGCCCTTCAGTTTCAGCTCAGGCTGTATTTATTCTGTTTTCAAGTGCACAAGGAATTTCAAAAACTCGTTTTGAAAAAGAACAGTCCCCCTGGAGGTTAAGGGCTAAGGACCATTGCTGTTATTTCTGGCTAACGAGAGACAATTCTGGGGGCCCGGTGTGTATTCTTAAAAACCAGACTCAGTAATAGGTTCAGGATATTTCAGTAAAGTTGCCGTGATGCTAATGACAGAGAAATCCTTCGGGTGAACCTGGGGAGTGGACGATGCAGGACCTGGGCAGGGGGGCACGACAAACAAGAACTATCAAACCCCCAAACAAAAATACCATGAACAGCCAGGGCTCTCTGGGAGAGCTGTCAGCTGGTTGATATCAATAGAATCAGGAAAAGGCCAGTTGAAAGTGTGTTTAAAATTTGCTGGTGTCTCCAGGTTACCAGAATGTACAAACCTCCAGTTATAAGACAAGAAAGTTCTGGGGATGTAGTGTACAGCATGGTGACTGTAGTAAACAATATTGTTTTTGGGGGGAGGCTGGTGGCTCAGTTGGTTAAGCGTCTGCCTTCGGCTCGGGTCATGATCTCAGGGTCGTGGGATTGAGCCCCAGGTTGGGCTCCCTGCTCAGGGGGGAGTCTGCTTCTCTCTCTGCCTCTCCCCACCCCCAGGCTTGTGCTCTCTCTTGCTCACTCTTTCTCTCTCTCAAATAAATAAATAATATCTTTTAAAAAATAATGTTTTTTATATTTTAAAGTTGCTGAGGGAGTAGACCTTAAATGTTCTCATCACAAGAACAAAAATTTATAACTGTATGTGGTGATAGGTATAACTAGACTTCCTGTGGTGATCATTTCACACCACACAGATTGAATCATTACGTTGCACCCCAAAACTAAGATAATGTTATGTGCCAATTATATCTCAATAAAAGACATTTTTTAAAAGAAGTTTCTAGTGACCCTATCAGGGTTGCCACTTTTTAAAAAGGTACACTGAAAGCCCACTTTATCTCAGGTCTTTTAAACGTCAGTTACTTCAGTCAGTGCTCACTAACTGTCGGTGAAGCAGGTATGGTTGTCTGCCTCACAGTTTGGAAGGGTGAAGAAAGGTGTTTGAAGGCATGTGGTAAGAAGTGCACGGCTGTGCTAACAGGACTGGCTGCTGATACTGTGCGGCAGGCAGAAATGAGCTCAATTCCCAATCCTGGGGGCAAGGGTCATAGGTATTCCATATGTTCATAGATTTTTTTTTTTAAGATTTTATTTATTTGTTTGAGAGAGAGAGAGAGAGAGAGAGAGAGAGAGAGGGGATGGGGGAAAGGGCAGAGGGAGAGAGAGAATCTCAGGTGGACTCCCCGCTGAGCACAGACCCCCCCCCCAGGCATGACTTGATCCCAAGACCCCAAAATCTTGACCTGAGCCAAAATCAAGAACTGGCCGCCTAACTGACTGAAGCACCCAGGCGCCCCCATAGATTTTTTTTTTAATGGGAACCACATCACACATAAAAATGTGCATTATGTATATGTAGTTTAAAGAGTAATGATAGAACACACCCTCACATATTTTCATCAGGCTTACAAAGCAGAATGTCGTTAC
The DNA here is from genome assembly GCA_002007465.1 of Ailurus styani. Lineage (NCBI taxonomy): Eukaryota > Metazoa > Chordata > Mammalia > Carnivora > Ailuridae > Ailurus > Ailurus styani. Next base: position 1,411,961 of record LNAC01000137.1, read on the forward strand.
CATTTTGTTTGAGGCTCTCGTCTCCTGTTCCTTCCCCTTTATCAGCTACAGATGTATATATTACCTAGTTTTGCCTGTTTTTATATAGTGGAATGATGCATTTTATATTTTTCCATAATTTAATTCCTTAACATTATGTTTTAGTGATTCATCCAAAGTGATGCATGTAGTTGTGGTTTATTCAATTTTACTGCTACACAGCTTTCCAGTGCATGAATATGTCACAATTTATTTATCCATTCTATTGCTGATGGGAATTTGGATTGTTTCTGGCTTTCCTAATAGTGCTGTTATGAACGTTGTTGTGTATATCTGTGGGCGCACATGTGTAAGAGCTTTTCTAGGGCAAATACCTCCAGTGGAATTTCTAGTTTCCTGTATAGGCATGTGTTCAGCTTGATAATGCTGAAGTGTTTACTAAAGGGACTGTACCAATTTTCATTCCCATGATCAGTGGATGCGAGCTTCCATTGTTCTCCAACTTCTCTACCTTGATATTCACCAATTTGTAAATTTTTGCCATTCTGGTGAGTGTAAAATAGTATATCATTATGATGTTAATTTGCATTTACTGATTACTAATAAGTTTAGGCATCTTTTCATATATTTATGGGCCATTTGTACTCCCTTTTTATGAAAGGTGTGTTAAACCCTTTTGTCTATTTTTCTTTTGGGTTTTCTTTTTCATATTGACTTGTGGGAGTGCTTCATATTTTCTAGATATTAATTGTTAGGTATATGTGTTGGAAACATATTTTCAGTTTCTTTTTTTTTTAATATTTTGTTTCTTTATTTGGGAGAGAGAGAGAGAGAGAGATAGAGAGAGAGAGAGAGAGAAAGCAGGATTAGGGAAGAGAAGGAGAAGCAGTCTCCCCACTGAGCAGGGAGACTGATGTGGGGCTCGATCCTAAGACTCCAGGATCTTGAAGGCAGACACAACTGCCTGAGCCATCCATGTGCCCCATATTTTCAGTTTCAAGCTTTCTCTTTATTCTATTCAGGGAATTCTTGCGTTGTTGGGTAGAACTTATTTTAAAACTTTTTATTTTAAAATATTTTCAATCTTAGAAGAAGTTTATAAAATTAATACAAAGATTTTCCCACAGACCCTAAGTGTTAGTATTTACCACATTTGCATGATCTCTTTATCTATTTTTTATTTTTTCTCAATATTGACAATAGTATCTTTAAAAATTACATATTCCAATTTGTTGGTGTTTAGAGATGCAGTTGACTTGTTTAATATTGTTTTTGCATCTAGAAGCCTTGCTAAACTCTCAAATTCTAAAATTTCTGTAGATTGGCATGCTTTTTGAGGTAAATAATTACATCATTTGCAAAAGGCCACGGTTTTATTTTGTTTCCAGTCTTTATCAGGCTGTGCCTCACTGACTGATATCTTAAGTCCCAAGTTGAATAGGTACGTTGATAATGGCCATCCGTGTCTTGCTCTTCGTCTTAAAGGGAATGTTTTCAGCATTTCATCATTATGAATGAATGATATTTGTGATAGTCTTTCTTTCTTTCTTTCTCTTCCTTCCTTCCTTCCGTCCTTCTTTTCACTTTTTGATGATGTTTATTATCAGGTAATTCCTTTTCATTCCTTATTTGAGAAGACTTTGGTTTAAAAAAAACCCTGAATAGATGTTACTTTTTATTAAATACTTTTTCCTGTATGTACTGAAATGACTGTACAGTTTTTTCCTTCAGTCTGTTAATGGGGTAGATTTCATTAATTAATTTACTAATATTGCATTCTTGGGATATACCCAACTTGGTCATACACATTATCTTTGTTTATACACAGCTGGACTCAGTTTGCCAATATTTTGTTCAGGACTTTTGTCATTTTCCTTTTTCTTCTGTCTTTGTGTGATGTGGATACTTTGTTCATTGCATTTATTTTTGCTACATAAAAATGTGTTGTGATTGTCTGTTGCTGCATTACAAACTATGCCAAACTTAGCAGTATAAAACAACTCAATTATTTATTATTATCTTTTGTGGTTGTGGGGGCTGCCTGAGTTCTACTAGTTGATTCTCACTTGGGGATCGCTCATGTGTTTGCAGTCAGATGGTGGTTGAAGCTAGAATCTAGAAAGCCCTCTCACTCACATCTCTGCAGCTTGAGCAGGGAAGATGCAAAGAGCTGGGGCTCCTAGGTTCCCTTTTCTACCTCCGTGGGACCTCTCCTTGTGGTGATCCAGCATGGCAGCTTTCAGACAGTTGACTCCAACAGAGACTTCCAGAGCAAGTGTCCCAAGTGAAACTGGGCAAAGCTATATATAGCCTTTTCTAACCTCGAGCTGGAAGTCATGTGACACCTCTTTTGGCACATCCTGTATATTGAGGCAATCAAAGCAGACTCAAGGGGAGACTTCACCTTTTGATTGGAGAAGTGTCAAAGAATTTGTGACATGATTTAAAACCATCCTACTGAGACTAGCCCTATAAAGTCATTTGAAGAGAGCTTCCTCTGTTTCTTATACACTTATATAATCTTATAATCTTATTTAAATACTCCAGAGTATGTATATAAGATTAGAATTAATATTATTCCTGGAAATGTCAGTAACACTAACCTATGGCACCATCTGGATTATTTCCTTTGTGGGACTATTTTAAACTACTCATTCAATTTAAAAGAGTAGTTATGGACTCTTCTTATTTTCTTTGCTTTTTGAGGCAGTTTTAATAAGTAATATTTCCCTAGTAATTTCCCCACTTCATCCAATTTTCATATTTTGTAAGTTAGAATTGTATGGTACTCAGAATAATGGCCTCTCAAACATGTCCATATTTCAATCCCTGGACCAGTGAATGAATATATTCCCTTACTTTGCAAAAGGGTCTCTGCAGATGTGATTAAGTGTAGGGATCTTGAGGTGAGAAAATTATCTTGGGTATCCAGGTGAAACCAGTCAAATTATATGGATCCTTAAAAGCAGAGAGCCATTCCCAGCTGTGGTGAAAGAGAGAGGCACAATAATGAAAGAAGAGTCAGAGGGCTGTGACAAGAGAAGGACCTGACCCACAACTGCAGGTTTTAAAGATGGGGGAAAGAGGTCATGAGCCAAGGACTGTGGGTGGCCTCTGGAAATAGGAAATGGCTCTCAGTGAATGACCAGCAACTTGAATGAGCAAGGAAACAGGTCCTCCCCTAGAACCTCCAGAAAGGAATGCTCTCCCATTGACACCTTGATTTGAACCCCGTGAGACTTTTGTCAGACTTCTGACCTACAGAACTGTAAAATCATACATTTGTGTTGCGTTAAACCACTAAATTTGCAGAAATTTGTTATGGCAGCAAGAGCAAACTTATACAAGACATCCACATCTTATTATTTGCTTAATTTCTGTAAAATGTGTGGTTTCATCCCACTTTTTTTACTAATATTGTTTATTTGGATTCTCTCTCATTAATCTTGCAAGGGATTAGTCTATATTATTTGTTGGTTCTTTTTTCCTCAAAGCCACAACTTTTGGTTAGATGATTCTCTATATCCATGTTTATTTTACACTTTCATTAATTTGTGACTTCATTATTTTCTGTCTTCTATTTTTTTTTTAAGATTTTTTAAAATTTATTTATTTGACAGAGAGAGAGATCACAAGTAGGCAGAGAGGCAGGCAGAGAGAGAGGAGGAAGCAGGCTCCCTGCTGAGCAGAGAGCCCGATGTGGGCCTCAATCCCAGGACCCTGAGATCATGACCTGAGCTGAAGGCAGAGGTTTAACCCACTGAGCCACCCAGGCACCCCTGTCTTCTATTTTCTTTGGTTTATTTTTCTAATGGCTTAATTTGGATTTTTGGCTTCTTTACTTTAGGATGTTCTTTTTATCTAATGTAAGCATTTTAGAGCCATAAGTTTCCCTTAAGTTCAACTTTAGTTGCATCCAAGTTTTTATTTTAAAAATACATGGTATTTTTATTATGTTACATCTTAATTAGTTTTAGGTTTATAGAAAACGAAGTAGATAGTACAGAGTCCCCATGTACCCCCACCTCCCCCCACCCTCTCACAGTTTTTCCTATTATTAACATCTTGCCTGGTGTGGTAAATTTGTTATAATTGATGAACCAATATTGATAAATTACTATTAACTAGAGCCCACAGTTTATATTAGGATTCACTGTTGTGTTGTATATTTGTATGGGTTTTGACAAATGTATAGTGTTATGTACCCACAATTTCAGTATCACAATTTTCACTACCTGAAAAATCCCTTGTGTCCCACCTAGACATCCCTCTTCTCTCTGAGTCCCTGGTGACAAATGATCTTTCTTTTGTCCCTACAATTTTGCTATTTCCAGAATGCCATACAGTTGGAATTATATAGTATGCAGTTTTTTCTATTTCCTTTCTCTCTCTCTCTCTCTCTTTTTTTTTTTTCAGATTTTATTCATTCGACAGAGAGAAACACAGCTAGAGAGGGACACGCAAGTGGGGAGAGTGAGAGATGGAAAAGCAGGCTTCCAGCAGAGCAGGGAGCCCGATGTGGGGCTTGATCCCAGTTACTTGGGATCATGACATGAGCCGAAGGCAGACACTTAACGACGGAGCCACCCAGGTGCCCCAATATTCGGTTTTTTCAAATAAGCTGTTTTTACTTACTAAATGCAGTTAAGTCTCCTCTATGTCTTTTTGTGGTTTAATAATTCATTTCTTTCTATTGCTAAGTAATATTTCATTATATGGACATACCACAGTTTGTTTAACCATTCCCTATTGAAGGCCATCTTCTTTGCTTCAAGATTCTAGCAATTATGAGTAAAGTTACTCTACACATTTATATGCAGGATTTTTTGTGTATGTATGCTTTCAGCTTATGTTGGTAAATACCTAGGAGCATCATTGTTGGATCACATGGAAAACTATGTTTAGCTTTAGCTTTGTAAGAAACGGCCAAACTATCTTCCCAAGTGGCTATACCCATTTTGTACCATTTTTGTTTGGGTTTCACAAGCAATAAATGACCTCCACATCCTGGTCAATATTTGGTGTTATAAGTTTTTTGGGTTTTAGCCTCTCTAATAGATGTTTAGTGGTATCACTACCATCCTGGTCCACTCCTGTCACTGTTGTTTTAATTTGAAATTCCATAATGTCATATAATGTTCAGAATGTCTTCATATGGTGATTTGTCGTTTGCATATCTTCTTTGGTGAGGTATTTGTTCAGGTCTTTTGACCACTTTAAAATTGAGGTGTTTGTTTTCTTATTGTTGAGTATTAAGGGTTCTTCCCATATCTTGGGTAGAAGTCTCTTTATCAAATATGTGCTTTCCAAGTATTTTCTCCCAATCTGTGACTTGTCTTTTCATTCTCTTAAGGGATAATATTTTTATAAAAGACATAAGATTTTCTCTTATATATTTCTGTTCTCGTGACATCCCCCTATTATGCCAGGGGCATCCACTGGCCTTGGCAACAGCTGGCCCTGTTCAAGAAGATTGCCAATGGAAGAGTAAATTTCCAGTTTTGACTTTCAAAATGAGATTTTCAAGTCTCTATGAGGCCGTAATTTTGAAGCCATGCCTTGTTGAGAGAGAGAGACAGAAAAAACAAAAAAGATTTCTAGGGTCTGTAAACTCTGTCTATATATCCAGAGTCAAGCCTAGAGAATGTGAATGGTAAGACCTAACACCAGCCACAAGTGGAAATCAGGATATGAGGAAAGGGGGTTCCTGACCCAAAGGTAAAGGCAGAAAGCCCTACCATCTCTGGTTCTACTGTAGTTAGGGAACAAGATGGGTGGGAAGGGATGGTCCCTTTGTTCAGTCTCTCTATCTCTGTGCTACTCCAACCTGCCCAACGAAACTCTTTTCTCTCTCCTATACTATGTGCCTCCTTTACCCACCCCTACCCTGGCTCTACCAATGGAGTTAGTGCCACTGTAGAGGAAAAGATTTAAGAGCTCTCTCTAGCCACGTGCATACACCGAGGAAAGGCCCCGTGAGCACACAGTGCCGTCTATAGGCTAGGAATCCAGCACACACCAGGAACCAAACCTGTGGGCCTCCTACTCTTGGACTTCCCAGCTTCCAGAACTGTGAGAGATAAATGTCTGCTGTTTACACTACTTCGTCCGTAGTGTTTCGTTATAGCAGCTCAAGCTAACTAAGATAAGAGCCTAGCCGAGCACTTGGTTTGCAGTGGGTGCTCAATAAATGTTTGTGAATAAATGAATAAATGAGTGAATGAATAAATAAATGAATATCTTGATATCCTTCGCTTTCTCATGGTAGGGGTATTTCTGTCTCTAGGACCAAGTCTATTGTTTGTGTTTTAAAATGTAGGTTTTGTTGTTATTCACATATGGTGAGGCCAGCCGATGAGGAGATGACTGCCATTGAGAAGACAGTTTGTTATACTCATGGACCTCAAAAGGAGAGGGCCTATGTACCATACCACACGGGGCCCCCGGGGGAAGCACCGAAGAGGCAGAGATAGTGAGGGGAAAACGTGGCCAAGAGACCTTATTGTGGTTTCCGCAGGAAGGAACAGATGAAGCAGGGTAAACAAGTCTAGGACCAGCTNTAAAATAAAATAAAATGTAGGTTTTGTTGTTATTCACATATGGTGAGGCCAGCCGATGAGGAGATGACTGCCATTGAGAAGACAGTTTGTTATACTCATGGACCTCAAAAGGAGAGGGCCTATGTACCATACCACACGGGGCCCCCGGGGGAAGCACCGAAGAGGCAGAGATAGTGAGGGGAAAACGTGGCCAAGAGACCTTATTGTGGTTTCCGCAGGAAGGAACAGATGAAGCAGGGTAAACAAGTCTAGGACCAGCTAGTTTGAATAATTTCGGCAGGCCCTGGGCAGAGAGGCTGTCTCTCGTTGTCTGGTACCTGGGCCTGGGGTGGTTAGAGCAGGGGAATGTGGTCCTAAGTGTGAGAGCTCAGTGAAGGCTGGCGAGGTGGGCTCTGCACCAGTGTTTGCATGTCAAGTTGGGCTTGTAGGTGAGTCTCTACTATCTCATTGCCTAACCCTGTGAGGGACAGCCCCTCCAGAGCTCTCAAAATCCCAAGATATTGAAGCATCAAAGAGAAAAACTGGAAAATGTGTTATGATGTTTTGACGATCAGGAAACCCTCTCTTCCAGGTCTCTTGGAGGTAGAGCTGTGACCCCTAGGGACTTTCATGACCTGCCTTGTCAAGACTCGTCAAGATCATGTTTTGTCAAGGTATCACCTTTTTTTCATGCCAATTTTGGACACATTTTATTATTTCATTCATTCATTCATTCACTCACTCGTTTCTTCACTCCTTACTGAGTACTCACAATGGGCCAGGCCCTGTGTCAGATAGGCACCGGCAGCTTGGTCAGAGAGACCGTCTAGCAAAATCCCTGCCCGAGTGGCCAGAGGTCTAATGAAACTCTCAGTACACTCATCTTCGCAGGCTTCTTGCCCTCCCCTGGACTTCTCATAGGTAGGAAGAGCCCTTGACATCAAGCTCTGTGACTCCATGGAGGCAGTTTCATTTCTCATAATGGAAGATGCACTTTTCATCAGAGAGGGACTTTCCTCAGTCCGAGGGCTTTGTCTTTTTTGTGACTTTCAAGGGTAACTTGCAGATCGATGGGTAAATATCAGGGTTCTCAGAGTCAAGGCTGGGACTTTAAATAGTACGAAGACCCCAATGGCTAGACTCACAGAGACAATCTGAATATTGATCACAAATTTTCAAAGGGCCTTGGAAAGTGCAGCATGATTTTAGGAGAGATTTCTAATTAGCTTGGGCTGTTCAAAGCAGCTCTACGTCTGGGAAAGAGAATGCATTAGAATTTTCCAAAGGGCTTTATCTCTTGAAACAGAAAACATAAATGGTAGTGGGGGGAAAAAAATCAAAGTTACTGAATATGGAAATCACCACTTTGGGGTTTATGAGAACCACATCCTGCTAACTCCCTGCTATGCGAGGGAGCTTTCAGAGGTAATGAGGCAAGTTCCAGAGTGTCAAATGTCTGCCTTGCTTTATACTTATGTGCGCTCTCGTCATGGTCCTCCTGCTGGTAGGGTACCGGCTCAGGCCTGGCGGAGATGGTGTCTGACATCTCCTTCTAGTCCCCTGGGGAAAAATCCTTGCACACAGCAGGCACTTAATGTACTCTGGTGGGAGTGAACTGAAGAGAAGAGACTCCCCAGGAAGGGGTAGGGATGCAAAAGGCTCTCCCTGTTATCTCTTACTCTGCTCTGAATTAGAGACAGAGCAGCCTGTCTGAGGCTAGGGCTCAGGCGCTTTCCCTCTCATTGGGGGAAGGAAACTAGCCCATACTGAGCCCTCACCATATACCTGGCCCCATAACAGGCACTATTTCATTGATCCTCCCAGTAACGTTTGCAACTGGTATTATTACCCATTTTACAGATGGGGAAATGGGGGCACTGGAGCATAAGCTCTCCCGGGTGGTTTTCATTTGAAAGGTTTCTGAGACCCCACCTGGCTACTCTACCAGCCTGAAAAAGCCAGCTTATCTGAAGTATTAGGTGGTGGTGTGGACACATTGCACTCTGAAAAGCTTTGCTTTTATCCAGCAGACTAAGAAGAGAGAATAAATGAGTGAATGAATAAATAAATGAATATCTTGATATCTGCCCATCAACCCAGCGACGCATTTACCAGAACAGCTAACTGATTCCTTGGAGAGCACAGAACNGGCTTTCCAGCCCATCAACCCAGCGACGCATTTACCAGAACAGCTAACTGATTCCTTGGAGAGCACAGAACAGGCCCCATGGGCTGTATCAGTGGGGGCAGACTCCACAGTCATCCTTCTCCCTTCTTCTCCAACTGACAGAACCCACCACCAACCATAGCTGGGGCAGAAAATTCCCACAACTCACCATCCCAGCCTCATCTAAGAGTGACCATGTGACCAGCTCTGGTGAATGAGATGCAAGGGGAGATCTCCCAAGGGGCTTGTGAATAAGATTTCCTCCATGATAAAGAGAGTGACTGTCAAGGAAAACTCTTTCTCCCTTCAGTTCCTTCGTGCATTGGACAATGTCATGTGGTGATGGAACATCTTGACTGTTTTTGTGATTATGAGCAACCAAATATATGTATGTTCTAAGGACGGCAGAGTGGGCAGATGGAGGGAGCCTGGGTTCTTAGTGACATCATTGGTGAGAGGATCACTTACCTCCAGACTTCCTTTTTTTTGGTGAGATGATGAAATGTCTTTATTGTTTAAGGTATTGTTTGTGGAGTATTCTGAATTGAGTCTTCTGTTACGCGTTTTCAGAAAGCATTCTGACTTTTGACATTGTGGAGAAGAAAATGGTGCCGTGACAAGTTCTGAATAATAACACTGTTGGTGGTGGAGGAAGGGTGGAGACTGAGGGTGAGGAGAGAGCCACAAGGCCAAGGTCAAGATCAGAGGGCCCAGGGCACTGAAGCAGAGGGTGGTGAGGATGTCAAATGAAAACAAATCTGGACCAGGTTAAGGGGATTTTATTGAAAAGACTATTGCAATAAAGGGAGGCTGACTATGGCTGGAGAGGGGTTGCTCTAACCATGAAATTAGTAAGTGTCCCCATAATCAGAAAGGAATTAACTTTTATAGGAAGGAATAAAGAAGGCTGGAAAGAAGCGACCGCAGGGGAATAGGATGTGTTATGGGACAGTCGTTCAAGGAATGTTTTTCCCTGAGATCAGCTGATTCTCTGGCAGGTCCTTAAATTAAGGAAGAGTTGTACCATGTTCAAATGCTCGAGGGTGGACCAAAGTTCAGGTACCTGGAGGAAGACGAGAAGCCTGATTAAATTTGGTCAAGTCAAGTTGGCAGGCATTTTATCCAGATTGGTCAGTGGGGACAAATCATGCAGCTAATCACATATGAGACAAAGAAGGGATGTGGAGGGTCTGTGTCTGACCTTGTCACAGTTTAACAAGGGGGTCTTCTGTGAATCTTATCTGAGACACATGGGGAAGGATAGTTCCCTGCAATGAGCCATTTCTTGGAGCGCAAATGTGGGTGTGGGGTCGCTGTTTTCTATGAACACAGAGACAACGCTGTCCAGAAACAAAAAGGTAAAATCAGACCTCAGGGCACAGAGTTAAAGTGGTCACTGATCCATCCAAAACCATCAGCCCCCTCCCACGTGACAGGCATTGCGCTAAGGGATCTAGGAACACAGAGAGGATTCAGGCATGGTTCTCTCCAGGATCAGAGTAGCAGAGAGAGAAGGACACAGATACCTGCAGGTCTCTTAACACTGGGGGGGCTGCCTCCCGTGGCTTCCATACACTCAGATTTGATTTTCTTTGGGGACCACCTCAGCCCTGCAGATGGCCTGCCCTGCAGCGGGCCCATAAGCTCTGGGTATGTATACAAAACCCAAGAGAATCCAAAGCAGAAAAAGGAGAAGTTTTCCAGGATTTGAGCCGTGGGTCTTAAAGTATTTAAAAGCAATTCGGTGTCCACCCCCAAAATCCTTTCTTGGCGATGCTGAATCTTGATTGTTCTTTCTTCCATCGGAGAGCATCTGGGAACTCTCACCTTATGCTCTGGCTTCAGTGGGGGCTGGCATAGAGATTCTCATCCCTCGAGCAGGAAGTTAGATGCCCTGAGAGGGGCAGTTACTTCAGCTGGGTAACACAGAAGATCTTTGCTGAGACTCAAGAAAGGCCTGCATCCTCTTATGCTGGTTTCTGTTGCCCCAGGCCTTTTACCAACGTCCAAGTGATGGCCTTTCTGAAGGTGGCTAGAGCCAGGGGTTGGGGTGAAGGTGGGCAGAAAACGCAGAGCCCAAGGCCGCTTCCCAGGAGAGAAGGGAGTAATAGCTTAAAAATCAAATTGAAACCCAGTCCATACAACTGAAGTTAAAGCCCTCAGTCCTTTGCCTGATCACTGTCACCTGGGGCCTTACCATTTACAGTCCTGAATGAGGCAGCCTGAAGTCGGTATCACATATCAGAAAGCACGGGCCACATGTAGTCATAAGGAAAACTGTCCAAATAACCCATTCAAAATAAATCGTTGAAGTCACCAGAAACTTCTTGCACTCTGCAGACTTCTTAGGGGGATGGGTATTTGATTTAGAAGGGGACACAGGCTGACTGCAATTCTTCCCACAATTGCCTTCCCCACAGGTTGTGTGGCTGCCTTTATCTCCTACACTTCCTTACTTCTTCTTTCCCATGCTTGGCCCTTCCTCTGGCTCCAGCATCTCACACATCACAGCTGAGCCTGCTAATTATTTCCCACTAGGCATTCTCCACTTCTTTCTTCAAGAGAACTTTCAAATTTTTGCTGAGGATATAGCCGCTCAACTAAAAACTGGCCTTTTATCAGTTTCCCCTTCTATCAGATGGATACAAGAATTCTTGCTTGGCTATTCTGAGAATCATATAAGATCATATGTTTAAGGAGAAGCATAGTAGGAATGAAAGGGTGAATCTCATCTGACATTACCTTACTGGGTTGTCTTGGGCAAGTCACCGCATTTCTCTGGGCTCGTTCCTCCCTCTGTTGAATAAGGACATTTAGACTAGATGAGAGCTCTAGATAGTTTCTTGCTCAGACTTTGTATGGTTCAAAAAATCAGGCTATAATATTATGAAGAATTAGACTGTAAAGCAAAATTTTGCCTGTGCTGACTTGGCTGGCACCGGTCCCTGAGAGTTGATGATGTGCATCACTTCCTAATTTCGTGGTTGGTGAGGTCATCATGGCAGGTTGAACTCAGCCGTAATGGTAATATTTACACCACAGAAATTGGTAAATGCTATAAAATAGGGCTTTCTCAACCTTCACGGAGAGCTGGTTGTGAAACGTTTACCAGCATACCATCTATGACAGGGAAAGGAAAATGAAGTCTTTGTATGTCTTGGCACTCCAAGTAGTTAACATAACTAGTAAAACTTAAGATGAAAATACACAAGTCTGTGTTTATAACATACAGAGGACTGAGAGGCAAGAATTAGAAGTTACCTGACTCTTGGATCCCAGGTGCTCTGGTCCCGCTCCAGGTTGCAGTAAATGGGCCCCTTGTGGCATGAAGGAGTTAATACCTCTCCCTCAGTGGCCAACTTACCTGGCCTTGTTGTGCTGCTGTTACCTCAGATGCGCCATTTTGTAATTTAATTAAAACCAGAGGCTTGAGATAATGGGCTGGTGGTGCCTGCTTCCCCACCTTGGGTGGAAGTTGGGCCCCTGAGAGCAGGAAAAAAGATCTTCCAAGACATCAAGTGATCAGGAGAAGTCATTAAATTATTCCAGTTAATCCAAACAGAGTAGTTACCCAAGGCCCTGACTCATCTAGCCAAATGGGACCTGTGGCTGGAAAATGTTTGGAGATTCTGGACCAAAGGATTATCTACTTGCTTATTCTCACCATCTAGAGTGTCTTCTCCAAACTGTGTTTTGAGGAACAGAAAGTCCTTGGTATGCCAGTAGTACCCCTTTCCCACCCCAAAAGGAGTTGAGAGCTAAATGAGTTTGGGAAACATTGGATTTAACAAAGGTAAACATGACCTCTATGCACTGCTTCTCAGAGAATTTAACAGGTTAAAGGGGTTCTCCTTGAACTGTCTGTGGTGTTGCATTAGATTTTTAAATTTCCAACCAGTACACAATCCTATTGCCCCTGTGTGCAACTCACCATGCAATTTTGCCAACACCCAACCTAGATAAGAGCTGTTCAATGAGATGAATTCATGGCTCATGCATATTCCCCATATGACTTGGATGAGTTCATGGTCACGTCATGTCCAACTGTTATAAAAAATCTTTCATGGTGTACCGACACTTTTTGTACTTATTCTGTCCATGGGTCTCACCCTGAATGGTACTGTGTTAAGCACATGACTGGGCTTTGAATGGAGCATGCTCCTGCCCCAGTAACCTCCTCTCGCTGGGATTCCCAGGTCTGACCTGGTCATTGAGGAGTTCTAGGCAGCCATTGTGGAAAGTGCAGCTCCATCAGAGCTAGACCTCTGTCCCCATGCAGTGGGCCATTTCCTGACATACCCCAGTAGAGCAACAGTCGAATCTTTGGAGTCTTAACAGGTCTTTGAAATAAATGGCCAGCTCTCCTAAATTGCATGAGCTCTGGAGAGGACTGAATGAAAACTAGACAGATCCTCAAACACAAAAGACAACAAAATGCATCGAGGCCTTCCTTTTCCTCCTCCATAGGCCCAGAAATGCAGAAAAGGCTCATCAGACTCCGGGTTGGACTTCCGTGAAGGCTGCTAAAATAGAAAAGTCCTTCCAAGGCAGCTGAGACTGTCTCCTTGTCTCTGAAGACTATGCCCATTCCCATGCAAGGTAACTGATGTGCCGATGAAGGGTGTCACGTGTCTGTTGGACTTGGACAGCCCTCGGCCAGGGTCGAAGCAGCAGTGCCCAGAGCCATCTCCAGGCTCCAGCATCATTTCCCCATAGCTTGACAGGTAGATACCAGTGCAAGCAACTATCCCTTCCTTTTCCTTCTTCCTCTTGTGCTGATTCTCATCCTACACCCACACTGGAAGTCAAGTGTAAATAGAAGGCTCTGACTACCAGGTCAGGCTGCTGTCAGGACTCCCCTCCACCATTCTTCTCTGAAATGTTCACTGCCCCTGCCAACTCTTTATTCTGTACCTGTCAGAGCTGGCTCCCTCCAATCTCTGTATGGACAGATTCCCTCCTCAGTAAATACTTTCAGTGACCCGAGAAGTCCCTGGAATCAGGCTGTCTCTTTCCAAGCAGAGACAGTTTCAGCTGGGTGTTTTTCTTCACCTTTTCACTGGTCTGTTCTTCACTATGAGGAACTATTTATTCATGAGGTAGTTTGGGGGCCAGTGCAGTGAAGGTGCCGGGATCCCACCCAGCGCTATGTTTCCTGGTACATTCTTGCATGGCCTCAGTACTGGTCCAGATAGGGCAAGAGTCTGGAAAGACTGAGCTTTAGTTAAAGTTGAGTTTTAGGGTCCCCTTCATGTCAAGTGGAGGCACCAGCCAGCACTATGAGGCAGGTCATTTGTGTAGAAATGACAGCTGATGCCATGGGAGTCGGAGCAGAGATCCCTGAGGCAGGTCGTGTGAGACAAGAAGAGGCTGAGAGAACACCCACAGTTAGTAAGAGGGGCAGCAAGAGGACTTAGGAAAGGAGGCCGGGAGGGAGAACTTGAAGTAGGAAGGAAATTGGGGCAGATAGTACCTCATCAAGTCAGGGAGGAGAGAATCAACAGCGTTGTGTTGCCAAGAGATCAAGGAGATTGAAGATTGAGAAAAGGAAATGGTTGGTGATTAGGGTGGCTTCTGAGCAGGCAGTCGGGAGATGCAGTGCAAGCTGCGCACCTCCTGGGGGAGCCATTCACACCCTTGTCTGTGGGGATGGTGACGCTGGAGTTCGGTAGTGCATCACCTGTGTGGCTATCGGGGACAGCCTGCTCCTGAGAATCTTGTCAGCCAAGGGCTGAAGGCAGAAGCCCCATTGCAAGCTGCTGAGGTGGAAATGAGAGGTGAGGTAGAAGTTGGCGCCAGCGAAGGTGACCCTTGGAAGGAGTCTGGAAATGGAAGAAAGAAAAAGAAACGGCTTGAGGGGAAATGACATATTCTCCACTTGAATTATAGCTGGAGCTTGGAAATTTGAGCATGCTGTAGGCAAAGGAAAAAACCAGCCAAGTGAGAGAGATAACAGTTTGCTGGAATGCATCTGTGGAGGGAGACCAGCTCCTGATTCTCATGGAGCTTACGTTTCCTGAGAACTGATACAATGGAGGAGAATGGGGTGAGGGATGGGGTTGGACTTGGGGGTCAGGATAGGCTTCTCTGAGGAGGTGACCTTTGAGCTGAGACTAAATGATGAGAAGGGGCCCATCCTGTGAAGACCAGGGAGAAGAGTGTACCAGGAATATGCCTTATCTGAGTCAAGAAAAGTTTGCATTAATGGCTTCTTCAGAAAGTCTCAAAGTTGGGTCCAAGTGTTGGACATTGCCACAGGACTTACAAATACTGTTTTGGGGGCCATTGAGCCTTTTGGTACTTCTGAGTCACCGTATCTACATGGACACCTGCTGCACTAAACTTTCTAGATTGATGAAATTAGTTTCCTAATGGCACACCTTCTCCATCCCCACTGTTCTCAGGCTACCTCTTGCTACTCAAGCTTCTTCTCGGGCCATCTGAAAAGTTATACCCCTTATTTTCCAGTCCCTCCCCAAGTCCCATACAAATGCTTAGTTCCTTAATGTAGATATCAGCAAGAAAGCAATCTGATTGAAAAAAAATTCATACTAAGGTGTTAGTGACTAATGTCACCATCATACTCATGGAGGTATTTGATTTAATACAAAGGAAAGATATGCACCCAAATTAGAGTATTTACTAAAAGCATTTAGCACATGTGGCTGCCAAAGGATGAGTTTAAGAAAGATAAGACAGAGATGTAGGAATGGAGAGTCTTCCTAGATTCCGTAGCGTGTTATGTGGATACTTGCTTATGCTTAAGGCTGGCTTGGTTTCCAGATCTAAAATGACATAAAAGACAAGTCTCTTCTTTAACAAGTTAAGATTAAAGTAGCTTTGTGGTTTGAGGGCAAGATATGGACCACAGTTTGATTGTCACCGTACCTGTGTGCTCTTTCAATCCAAAACCAGCTTCCCTGGTTGAGGTTTAAAATAACACCCCCACCTCCAAAGGGATGAAGACACATGTGCTGGACTCTTTCTATGTCTATGTTACCTCATTTACTCTTCACCACATCCCATGATGTGGGTGCTATTATTGCTCCCATTTTTCAAATGAAGCTGGAGCACAGGAATGTTTAGTGACTTTCCCAGGGTCACACAGATGGAGCCTCACAGAGCTGGGGTTCAAACTGGGGTCTGAGTCTGAAGTTCGCGTTTCCCCCGCTATGCCTCAGAATGAAAACTCTATCCTGTGGAAATGGCGATCCTGCTGCCCGGGGTATTCTGAGAACCAGCTGCAGCGTTTCCACTTTTCAAGTTTGCGATTCACTTCCTCTTTCTGGGCTCCAGTTTCCTTATCTGGAAAATAAGGAGCTAGAAACTCAATGATTGGAGGGCCCCTCCCTGCCCCAAGCATCACCATTAGGTGTGATCCTTCGTCTGACCGTGGCTCATCTGGTCTGCACATGTCGGCAGGGCCCTGGGCTCTCTACTACTCAGCTCCTCGGAAAGAAAATGGCGGCAGGTGGGCCGCCCTGGACCAGCGTCGGGCAAGTCCACAGAGGCCTGGGAGATGAGACGCTCTGGGCTGCCTTCAGCTAGGCCTGAGAATGCCGTGCAGGTGGACGTCCGTGTAGGTCCTTGCTTGTGAGCAGGGCCTGCGCCTGGGGCACGGTGAGCACCAGAGTCTTCCTCACGACTCTCTCAAAACTACTTCCAAGGTGGTTGAGGGCTGGCGTGTTTTTCCTCTCTCCCCTTCAGGGCCCAGAGGTCAACTTGAATGTAACTCTGACAGATGAAATCTGCTCCTTTGGAAACACCCTTTTCAAATCCAACCTGAGACGGGATTAAGAGAACAGCTTTGGCTCGTTTTCAGGACTGTCATCTGATGAACATCTCCAAGCTCATTTGAAGGAAGTGACAGAAGAGGGTGAGATTTCAAATCAGGGAAATTGGCGACAGGTTCTGCTCACATCAGCCTCCCCACCTCCAGCCCGCGGGCTGCAGAAAACAGAAGCTCCAGAGTAGGAAAGTGACACAGCGCCACCTCCCGGCCACTGCCTGGCCAGTTGAGGCCTCTGGTCCAAATGAGGTCTCCCCAGCCTCAAGGCCTGCCTAAAAGTTGGGGAGGTGAGACCTGTTACTGGGCTCCCAGGAGATGGGAACAGGGGGCTTGTGAGAGCTACATGAGTCTCAGTTCATGGTGTGTGTGTATGTGTGTATTTATGGGTCTCATATATATGTAGCCCATTTAAACCCTGAGTAGCATTTTGTGTTAGGAGGGGCAACTCTCTCCTTCACTCACTCTTAAGTGGTTCTTTAAGGCAAGATCATATGATTAGAATATGAAGTCTGGAGCCAGATTGCCTGGGTTCGAACCTCAGTTTTTTCACTAATAGCTGTGCAATCTTGGACAAGTTATTTAACCTCTCTGCATCCATTTCCTTTGAAAGAGTCAGAGTCAATACATGTAAAATGCTTAGCACAGCGCCGGGCCCATGATAAGCCCTTAGTATGTGTTCGCTAATATTATATTATTCAGTTAAACAAAGCTCGGACACATTTCTTCCTTCTGACACCCACCCATTAGACCCATTTCTAACTTCTTGTTTGCTGGTATGTTCCATGTAGATGTTTCCAGGTCAAGGAAGATGATGCTAAATCCATAATTTTGTTGAAATAATTGGCCCCACCCAAACCCACACCCTAAACTTTGTGCGTTGACTCCCTGGCAGATTTTGAGAAAGTCTTCCGCAGGGAACTCCCATGTCTTTTGTTTTGTAATGCAACCTGGCGAGGCAGCTGGGAAGCCGATGCTTTGGAATAAACCTAGAAAAGCCAGATGGGCTTGGGGATGATCCTCTCTTCAGATGCTGCACTGAGATTCAACTCACGGGAGAATTTGAGTCCTGGATTCCACATGTGTCTGCACAGCAGTCTTAGGATGCTGGTGAATCAGGAAAATCCTCTGTTTAAAGCCTTCCTGCTTCCTTTGAACCAGAGGGTCTCTCAGAAGCTCTGTCTGGGGGTCAGACTTGGGATGCCCCTTGATCCTGACGGAAGGTCCTCCCAACCAAGAGGAAAGATGGTGATGCGACAGGCTGCCAAGGTTGGAGGCTGGCCTTTCTGAAAGTCAACCATAAATCAAAGCCTCCAAGGTGACCATGTGTCACAGACACCAGCTCTGGAGTCTCCGGGGGGCTCTGGGCTTGATGACAGGAGACCACCTCTTTCCCAGCCCGTCTGCTGCCAGGGAAGACCAGCATGTGGGCTGGCCATTGCCACTGAGGAAGTTGTCCTGCTGTTTAATGAGGTTTAATTTTCCCTCTAAAGGAGGGCCCGGCTCAAACATCTGTCTCATCAAAGGGGTCAGAGTCTTGGAGACACAAAAGCTTCTCTTAGTGCCTACATTCTGTGGCCTTTATCACTCCCAGAATCCATCCCATTAGCGTGCTGGAATAGCCGTGACTTTGCCACAACGCACGCATGTCCCTAGGGAGGATGGTCAGGTTTCCGGGGAAGGAAGGCGGGAGAGATGGGGAAACTCCTTTGAATCCCCTCAGACTTCGCACTTGGCTTCCTTATGTGGGCAAGACGTAGCCATGACTCACCTACTTTAGAATGTTTTGTTAGCCAGTCCCTGATTTACTTTAAACCTCGGAAGTGTCAAGCTAATAACTGCCAGGGGATAGGGAGGAGCAAGGCGTCAGGTCAGGTCTGGTCGATAGTTGGCTTGTGGAGGACAGCAGGTGACCAGATCTTCCTATCCACGCCCAAACACCTGGGAGTCATGAGGATTTTTGCAGAAAACCAGGAAGCATCAATGTTTTAAAGTTAGAGGATTAAATACATAATTTGGGCCATCTGGGTGTGGAGTCACAGATAACCCTGATGGTATTCGGCCATTTGTCAGCTGTTTGGCTTGAATGAGTTACTTTGCGTCTCTGTGCCTCAGTTTCCTCATCTGTAAAAGGGACTAATATTGGCATCAGGACTGAATGACAAAAAGTAATATATTTTATCCCAGCTGGTGCTGGCCCATTGTAGACACTCCATCAGCAGTAGCCAAGTAATGAATGTTTTCCAAAAAAAGTACAAGAGAAAAAGTTAAATCGACAAATGCCTTTTCATTGAAATGATTACTCCTTTTGTCTTGTTTTGTAAATTACAAGAAGCAGAAGGCTGCCCTGTGTGATGACAGCAGCTGCGTCTTGTGGCCCAGTAAGAACCTCAGCATAGCTTAAGAGCCATTGTCCTGGCCTGAGTTCTCAGCCTTCTCCACGTAAGACAACACACCTGACCGCTGGCATGAGGATGCCCAACACACAGCCATGAGCACATGTAGCGTCATAGAAATGGCAAGTCCAAAGCCTGGCTCCATCACTCACCCTCTGCATGACCTTGAGCAAGTGATTTAACCTCTTGAGTCTGTGAGCCAGCAATATTAATAATATTTACCTCGCAAGTTTGTAGGGGTCCACGGGTCAATGTGACTGCGTACATAAAACACCAAGGGTAGTGCTCAGCACAAAGTGAGTGCTCAATTAAAAAGAAAAGCAAGGCCACTGTGACTAATGCATGACTTCAGCCCCACGTGTAACCCCTTCCTCTTTCCCTCCTACTCAGGGAAGCAGCTTACAAAGTAACATTTTGGGGCACCTGGGTGGCTCAGTCAATTAAGTGTCTGACTCTTGATTTTGGCTCAGGTCATGATCTCAGGGTCATGAGATTGAGCCCCCCACTGGGCCTGTGCTGGGTGTGGAGCCTGCTTAAGATTCTCTCCCTCCCTCTCTTCTGCCCCTCTCCACCTGACCCCACCCCCCCTCGAAAGAAAGAAAGAAAAAAAGGAAGAAAGAAAGAGAGAGAGAGAGAGAGAGAGGGAGGGAGGGAGGAAGGAAGGAAGGAAGGAAGGAGAAAGAAAGGAAGAAAGGAAGGAAGAAAGAAACATTTCTACTCTCTATGTTGAATCCCTATACACCTGAAACTAATATAACACTGTATGTTAACTACACTGGAATTAAAATTTAAAAGTTAATAAAAAATAAAGATTATTGTATCAGTTAAAAAAAGAAAGTAACATTTCTGTAGGCTTAAACTTGAAATGGCTCAAAATTGTTTAAAACTCATTGACACTTACTGCTTGAGTCATTCGCAGTAACACATTGAGAAGAAATTTTAACTGATATTGATCAGAAGTCCTTTAATGCAGGTGAGTGCAGCACTTTTCTCCAGACTGCATGAAATCCGTATTCATTTTCAATGTGACTGCTGTAGAAATCTATCATGAACGAAGGGTCTTAAAACAGCACAAATTTATTATCTTACAGTTCTTGCAGGCAGAAGTCTGAAATGGATCTCAATGGATAAAAAACAGGGTATTGGCAGGGCTGTGTTTCTCCTGGATGCTCTATAGGAGGAACATTCCTTGCCTTTAAAGCCTGCCCCATTCCTTGTCGTGTGCCTGCTTCCATCCTAAAAGCCAACAATGGCCAGTTGAGTCTTTCCCACAATGCAATCACTCAGATTCTAGCTCTTCTACCTCCCTCTTCCTCATTTAAGGCTCCTTGTTATATTGGACACACGCCGTAATGAGGGTAGCCTCTCTAAGATCAGGTGATCAACAACCTTAATTCCACTTGCAACCTTAGTTCCCCCGCATCATGTAACATAACATGCTCTTAGGTTCTGGGAATTAGGATATGGACATCTCGGTGGAGGGGAGGGGTGTTGGTTTGCCTAGCACATCTGATAACCTTGAATCTGCTCAAAATTATTTAAAATTCATTCACACATGTTGTTGCCTTAATCATTATCGATCACAAATACTGTGAATGACTTCACGACTGGTATTGATCAGAAGTCCTCAAATATTGATGGATGTTATCCTTATCTCCGGGCTGCATGAAATGTGAAAAGAGAGGAAAATATGGTAATTTTTTCAGAAAACTGAGTTTATTCCATTTAAATGACTTTTTTTTTTGGTATTAAAATGGTGGCAGCAGGCAATAATGGGTTTTTTCATTTTTAATGTTAGTTGGCAAATATAAACCCTGATACCTCCGTAAGTCAAGGTCCAAGAGTTTCTTGGTCAGGAGGGGATTTCGGCCTGTGCAATTCAAGGGAAAATAAGAGCCCAGCTTCCACCCCGCAGTGTCTGGGGCCATAGAACTTTCCACACCATTCAGGGCCTCCTGAACTTCTCTGCCCCTTGGTCACACTTCCCAGGATTTTTCAAGGCCAGCTCTTGTGAATTCCAAGGCAGAGAACGAGGGACAGGGACGAGTCCTTCCACCGTTTCCCCATCCATAGACCTAGACTGGCAGAAAACCCACCCAGCACTTCTCACGGGATTGCAACTGTGGAAAGCAGTAAACTGTAAAGTGTTCTACAAGTAGGATTGGTTGTACCCACAGTTTCTGGATCTTTCTTTTGTATTTTCTGAAGAGTGGGTGAGAGAAATTGAGAGAGCCCCGTGGGTACAATTAAGCACTTAGGGAATAGCAGTTTTGTTTCTCGCCCAAACAAAAATCCCTAGTTTGTTTATTAATTGTGGCACATTTAACATAAAATTCACCATCTTAACCATTTCTTTTAAAAATTATTTATTTATTTATTTGTTTGTTTGTTTATTTATTTATTTATTTGTCAGAGGGAGAGAGGGAGGAGAGAGAGACCAAGGACAAGCAGAAGGAGCAGCAGGCAGAGGGAGAAGCAGGCTCCCTGCTGAGCAAGGAGCCCAACGTGGGACTCGATCCCAGGACCCCAGGATCATGACCTGAGCCGAAGGCAGACGCTTAACCAACTGAGCCACCCAGGGACCCGCCATCTTAACCACTTCTAATGTACAGTTCAATTGTGTCAGCTACAGTCACATTGTTGTGCAACCCATCTCCAGAGCTCTTTTGTCTTGCAAAACTGAAACTTTATGTTCATTAAACAATTTCCCATTTCTCTTTCCCCTCCCAGCCCTTCCCAACCACCATTATATTTCCTGTCTCTGTGAATTGTACTGCTCTGGGTACCAAATATAAAGGGAATCATGCCACATCTGTCTTTTTCATGACTGGCTTATTTCACTTCACGTAATGTCCTCCACACTCATGCATGGTGTAGCATGTATAAAAATGCCCTCACGTTAAAAGACTGACTAGTACTCCCTTGTGTGTATATACCTCCTTTTGTTTGTCCGTTCATCTGTCTATGGACTCGGGTTTCTTCTGCCTGTTGACTGTGACCTATGTGACTAATGCTGCTGCAAATGGAGGGATACAAGCATTCCTCTGAGATCCTGCTTTTAATTCTTGGGGGCATCTATGGAATTGCTGGATCATGCGGGGATTCTATTTAATTTTTTGAGGCACTGCCATGCTGTTTCCAATAGTGGCTGCACCCTTTTACATTCCCACCAACCGTGTACCAGCCTTACCTGGTAGGTGGTAGTTCCCCTACCTCCTCTTCATCACTTGTTACTGTTGGTCACAGTAGCCATTCTAATGAAGTGAAGTGAAGTGGTCCCCATTGTACATACGCACTTTTGTTCACTTAGTCATGTATCTTGGAACTCTGTTCATGTCACCACATGTGGATTGACCTCGTTCCTTTTCACAGTCACATAATATTCCCTTGTATGAATGAACTGGAATTTAAACAACTTACTGTTAGTTGACACTTAGTTGATCTCCAGAGTTTTTTTGTTTTGTTTTGTTTTTTATAACTAAAAAAAGTGTCAATAGTGAGAGGCTATACAGCACTGGGATTATGAGCACCGCCTCTGGGCAAGTGATTTAACCTCTCTGTGCCTCAGTTTCCTCATCTCAAAAATGGGAAGAAGAATAATAACACCTACCTCCCAAGATTATTGCAAGGATTAAATGAATCAATAAAGGGAAATTTCCTACAATGTAGGATGTGATGCATGTATTACTTCAGTCAATTTCCTTGAATGTATACATGTTCGTACACTTTTCTGAGTATTTATGTAGGACAAGTTAGAAGTCAAAGTGCTGGGCCAAAGGGTATGATTTTTTTCTTTTTCACAGACCTTTTTTTGCTTGTTTGCTTAAAATAATTTGTCATTAGCAGGGAGACAAAAATAGTTCATACAACCTGGGGTATGACAGATTTGAATACGGTTAAACTGTGCCAAACTGTCCTCCAGGAAGGTGGCAGCAACATGGTAAGGTGCTCAGAAGGCCTCTAGGCTCTAGCACCTCACACATCCCATCACTTTCCTCCTGTTCCTGGACCATCTCCGTCCTCTCTGCCCCTGCCTAATTCCATCCATGTCTCCTCCCTCTTTCTGCCCAAAGAGAAGGAGCCAGAGAGAAGGATGTGCCCAGCCATGCCTGCGGACCTTTTTTGGACATGAGCGTTCGCCGGGCACTTCCCCCTCTGTTGGAGAGGGCTCCGCTGTGTGGGGCCCAGCTCTGCCCCTCCCCATTCACATCCACTTCCATCACAAGAAGCCTGCCCACCCCCCGTCCTCCCAGGACCCCTCCTTTCTCTCCAGCCTTCCTCTGATGTCCCTGGGACATCACTAAATATGATGATACACCAAAGCTTACCAAGCCACTACAAAAAGTAACCTCATTTTTTCAGGCCCTCCTGTGCAATTAGGATGTGAAGATTTAGTGTTCTCTCTAGAAATACATATTCATCATTTTTGTTAATTATAAACAATTCTGCTCCCTGTTAAAAAAAAAAAAGCCAGGCAATACAGAGGTATGAACCAATCAAAGCAAAAGTTTTCCCATTGTCTCATGTTCCCAGGAATAATCATCTTTTTTTTTTTTAGATTTTTTTTATTTATTTACTTATACTGAGAGAGAGAGCAGAGGGAGCAGCTGAAGGGAAAGGAATCCCAAGTAGGCTCCGTGCTCAGCAGGGAGCCTGATGTGGGACTCGATCTCATGACCCTGAGATCGTGACCTGAGCTGAAAGTCAGCTGAAACCAAGAGTCAGTTGGATGCTCAACTAACTGAGCCACCCAGGCGCCACAGAAATAACCGTCATTAGTCATTTGTTAAATATTCTCTTAGACTCTTTAAACACACATAAGTTTAATGCAATTATATTACAGATATTCTGTAAACTGCTTTTTTCACTGAAAAATGGCATCTCTCCATGGCAATACATATTCTATTTTGATGGCAGCATGATATTCTGGAAGTCTTTTTATTCACATTTCAAAGGAAGCTTCCCCTTCTGAAGAAGTGCGTGGTGTGGTGGAAAGTGTGCTAGACCTGGAGCTGAAAGATTGGTTCTTGACCACTCTCTGTG
The DNA here is from genome assembly GCA_002007465.1 of Ailurus styani. Classification (NCBI taxonomy): domain Eukaryota; kingdom Metazoa; phylum Chordata; class Mammalia; order Carnivora; family Ailuridae; genus Ailurus; species Ailurus styani. The sequence continues at coordinate 1,435,871 of LNAC01000137.1, forward strand.
CATCCTTGAGTGACTAACTTCCTTTCTCTGGGTTAGAAATAAAATAGGGCGATGCATGTGAAAATGCAAACCTACATTAAAATGTACAGAAGCATTATTTTCATGAGACCAAAATAGTCTCAGGTACACTGAGGACAATACAAGGTGGTTGAGTGGCTGTGTGGTGGTGGCCTGTGGCATCCTGGATAGCTGCTCTGTTCTTCCCCAACAACTGACTGGCTAGAGACCAGAGAGAAGCCAGACCCATGGGCTCAGTGCGTGTTGTGCTAGAAGGAGGGCAGAGCTTACCGGCCCTGCAGTCTTGTTCTCAGGAGGCAGGTGCAGAAACCAGACCACTCCCCCCATTCAGGGTTCTTCCAGCCCCTCCAGACAGCCTGACCTCCTACAGAAAACAGGGGACAGATTCTGGCCAGAGCAAGGGCAGTGGGCAAAGGGGATTGACTGCTTTCTTGGCAAAGTCATTCAAGGTCAAGGACAAGATACGCTCCAGGGTGAGCATGGGGAGGGCAGTGCCCTGGGAGTCCAGAGATTTGAATTCTGATTGTTTTTCTGCCACTAACCTTAATCAAGGTACTTTGGGTCCTGTGGTTCTCATCTATAAAATGAGGGGGTTGGGAAGTATGACTTCTAGGGACTTATATTCATGTGTTCAACAATTATTTATCAAAAGCTTGATACTAGCTAAGCACTATCTGATCCTTGAAGATACAAAAATTAAAAAAACGAAAAACAATGAACATTTCTGTAGCACTTATCATGCCCGTTCCATTCTCAGAATTTTATACATATGAATCCATTTAATCTTTAGAACCGTTCTATGAGGTAGTACTATTCGTATTCCCATTTTACAGATGAGGAAACCAAGACATAGAAGTTAAATTCCTTGCTCAAGCTTACTGAGATAACAGGAACTAGAACTCAGCTGTCTGGCTCAGGTCTGTGCTTCTAACCTCTAGGGCTCTTCCCACTATGAAAGTCACAGCCTCGTGACAGTAATGACACTCTTGATTGAACACCTACCACATGCTTAACCATGCCAGGCATTTTACACTCTTTCTTGCATTTAATTTTAGCAATGACCCCACGAGGGAGGGAGTGATATTCCATTTTACAAGATGAAAAAATTAGGACTCCAAGGGGCACATAACAACTCAGTAAGTGGCCAAGACAGAACTTGAAGCCGGGTCTGCTTAACTCCAAAATCTGAGCCGTGAAGTACTGTGCTATTCTGTTCTCTAACACAGCCTGTGAATGCAGTTGACGTTGAGACAAGACATGGAGGTGTGGGTCTGGGCAGCCATATTGCTGCCTGGTCATCCCAGCTGGATTTGCAGCCTGAATTCTCCATCACTGGCTCTGAGTGGCCGTTCAGCTTCCAGGGGGCACCTTGGCCATTTTGGGGTGGGTAGGTAGAGAAGAGACAAGACCTGGGTCCTTCCTCAGCATCCCCACCATCTCTAGGATGAACTCCTGGCTGCAGCAGCCTCAAGGGGACACGGAACAGAGGCTACCCCTATGCTGTAATTTCAGAGACCCCCAGAAAGCCTCCCCATAGGCTGATGCTGCCAATGTGTTACCAAGCAACCGCCCACCCCCTTCTCCCAGACGAGCTGCGCTTTACCCCTTGTGCAAATGGGCGGCTCAGACCTGAGAGCAGGTTCTGATGGACAGATTGGGGCTAAGATCGTACGAGTCCCGCACACAGAACCAGGAGCCTCATGGGTGGGTTCAAGTTTGCATTCCACTGAGCTTTCAATAAATGTTTGGGTGCACAAATTAATGGATAAATGATCTAACAAACTAATGGATAAGTGAATGAATCAAAATGAACTGAGAAATGAAAGACTGAAGACAAGAATGAATCTGTCAGCCAACGAAGGAATGAATGCGGCCCAAACCAGCCCTTTTGCCTTGGTGTCAGTCTGGGTCCTGGGGGCCAGTGCCTGGGTGAAGGGCAGAAATTTAAGAGCCTAACGAAATCGCAGCTTTGGAGCTATCCCATCTGAGATGCCAAAAGGGGGAACCCAGCTGGCATCTCATGGGCATTTCCCCTCTGGAATCTTCCTGGCAAAAGTGCCACTCACTTGATCCCTTTGCCTCCAGGACCTTCTGAGACGGAAGGAAGCTCAGAGCTCCCTCCCGTCAGTATCCAGTGGGCGGAGAGCTGCCCCAGCCCCAAGGAAAGGAAGGACCCTAACCCACGCCCTTCCCCCTCTGGGAAGCCACACAGAACTCCAAGTTAATTAAAGCCTCCACTCTGAGAAGAAGGGAATGTTCCATTTGGTAAATTTAGAAACAGCTGGTTAGTTTTACCCATTACTTTTGTGCTAACATCAGTGGAGCTCATTCAACTCTGTCTTTTTATGAAGCTGTCCTTCCAATGCTACCTGATAGCTACTAATTGCTGCAACTACATTTCTGAATTGCAAATTTTCTGCACTGATAAAAACTTTGATTGCCTGTCAGCTACACATAAGGAAAAGATCAGCAGTGCTAAATGAGGGGTTCCACGCTTGGATAATAATGCCTAATGAATTATTCAGGAAAGAATGCTTGAATGAAGCAAACAATTTGAAGGGTTACTAGCAGCCGTAACAGTTCAACAGGCAAAAGAACAAAAGTATCATCCTGAACATTACACTAATGATTAAAAAATGTGTATTAATTCTAGATTTGGAGAAAAAAGAAATGCCAATCTGATTTTAAAGGTTAATCATTATTTTCTCAGTAAAGCTCTGATCTCTAGTTGGGGGGGAGGTGATAAACGGGGAGAACCCTTTACCAATATTTTGGGATGTATAATATTATGACATAATAGAGTCATATAATTTCACACACATCATTTAAAAATTGTAAATTTCAAATTTCATTGGAAAAGATAACACAAAAAACTAACAGTGCGGCAGCGGAATGCTTGCTGGAGAGAACTTCGCTGAGCGCAGGCGGTGTTCCAGCGCCAGGGACCCTCCTTCCTGAGGCGAGGGGCCCTGCAGAAATAGCAAAATGAAATAAGATATATGTGATTAAACATATGCAAATACATATCATAATTAGTGACTCTTTCTGGCGGAATTTGAATGCATTTTACGTATTCTGCAAGTGCCCTAGTGATGCGACTGGAAAATTCTTTCAAAAGCTTCTGCCTGTTGGGTCTGGAACCCAAGAAAACAAACCAATAAACCGGGTTTAAGCTTCTGTCCAATACTGACACATTTGCTGCTTTCCTAAAAAATATATTTCTACCACCCAAAGTGCTAATTTGTTTTGACAGATTCTACGGAGTTGCCAAATATGAGGGGGGTGGGGGGATCCTGGAAACCGTAATGCAAAATAGTATAATTAAAGATGTTAAAAAAATAGGAGTGTAACTACTGTGATATTACGAGGTATCTGAATATTTCAGAATAGCTCTTTGGGTAACTAGGATCTCCCAGAGGGTAGAAAAAGGCCACGGTATGGGACTGGTGGGCTTTCAGGAGGAGTTTATAATTATGGAATAAAGCAGCCAACCACTCAACAGCTTCTGTGAGATTTTTTTTTTCAGCTCAAAGCCTGTGGTATTAGTCACCAATTAGTAATTTTATTATAAAGATGTTTAATGTCAAGATAACACTCTTCGTTTCTGGCAGTGACGCTGCGCTGTGGCTTGGAAGTCTGACTTCAGGAGAGGAGCAGACCATCTGCCAAGGCCGGCTCGCTCACAGATGACTAACGTTTTCCCCCGAGGACTGGGGCTCCCTGTGTTTCTGTTGCTGTCTTTTCGATGTCACAAAGCAAGGTTGATAAACACATTCAAGTCACAATTAAAAAACATTTTCACTGACCAGTTGCCACTGATGATATCATCAGACAGGTTCAGTTGTTGTTGTAACAACGCGTTTAATGGTGTTGATGTATAGGCAAGATGAAGCTGCCCTTTATCGGGTCCTTCCCTAGCTCTGGGATTCTTTAATGATGTTTCCAGGTACCAGGAGTCTTGGAAGGAAATGTCATTCGGCATTCATTGGGCGGAACTCTGGGATGTTTCCAGCTAAGCCCACAGGCTGGAAGATCCATCTAAAATTGGAACTCACTGAGCGCGGTGCAAAGTAAGGGGTTCACACCAAAGCCAATCAACGAGCTGTTCAGCTTTTTCCACCTTCAACAAACCCAAAGTAGAATGAATAGCAGAGTGTTCTACTTTTGTCTAATCATGACAAAATGACATTACCCTGATGCTACTGCTGTAAGGTTTATAGGAAGGTCAGGGACACTTCGAGTAAAACAGGAGTAATCTAGCTGGATGTCAAGCCTTTGTTCTGGATGATGAAGAAGGGGCTGGTAGATGGAGCAGCTACTGACATTCATTCATCTCCACACCGAGTGCTGTTCAGGTATCATGCCGCTGAGCCTCCACAACGACCTTCAAAGTAGATGGCACCATTTTCTGTATTTACAGATGGAAAAAAATGGATGTTTAGAGAAGTTACCTGCCCAAGGCCAAACAATGGTGGCGGTAGGATTTGAACCCAAGTCCATCGGATGTCAAGGTCTAGGTCCTTAATCATTCAGCAATATACCTTTAGGTTCATGGAGGATCCTCTTGCAGCTGGAAAAGGACTCAGAGATCATCCAATCCCTCATTCTGCAGGGGGGAAACTGAGACTCAAATGTGGAGGGAGGAGCCAAGTCACATTGTGAACTGACTAGAGCTCTGGTGGCAGAGCTGAGACTGTCCCCTTCCACTATGCCATACCGTTTTTCTTAAGGATCTAAATTTAGGATCCTAAAGTGGATTGATAAGAGCTAGGTACCATTCTTGGTCTTGCCCATGTGTGGTCTCAGGACTAACTAGGTTTTGTTCAGGGTTTGCACTTCCTTCCATGGTCCCAGCATTCCTGGGATCTCTACATCCTGGGACACAGCCTGGGTCTTACGGCACACTTCCACACCTCCCAGCCATGCTGCTCTTAGAACAATATCCATCGCAGGTGAACCAAAGTGTCCTGTGGAGAGCAATGACCATGACTAATGGGTGGGCACGTCTCATTGATGACTCTGAGAATGGAGACTCCATGGTCTTTCCTTTCAGAACAACATGAGAGTAAATGGGCTAACCAGTCAAAGGATCGGTTCCAAAAAGACTCCCCAGAGGAACCTCAATCTACTGCACCATGGTCAGCAAAGATCAAAAGTTGCAGAGTGTACACAGAGGGCTGGATTTCAGCTGGGGCCCCTGGGCCTGCCTAAGTGACTGAGTGACTTGAGGCAAGTTCCCTAGCTTCTATGAGTTCTATTTTTCCCTGCTGTGAAACAAAGAATTGATGGGCTGACCACTCTCTGGTATTCTAGACCTTGTTTATTCAGGATAATTCAGGTCTGGAAGCCTGGGAAGAATGAGATCTTCCATATTTTCCCAGCAGAAGAGTCTGTGTTAGGTTTCCATTCTTTTTTTTTTTTCTTAAGCCTTCCTTCTTTTTTTTTTTAAGATTTTATTTATTTATTTGACACACAGAGAGAGAGAGAGAGCATAAGCAGGGGGAGTGGCAGAGGGAGAGGGAAAACCAGACTTCCTGCTGAGCAGGGAGCCCAACATGGGGCCTGATCCCAGGACCCTGAGATGATGACTTGAGCGGAAGGCAGACACTTAACCAACTGAGTCACCCAGGGGCCCCTTAGGTTTCCATTCATGACATTCAGGGTTGGTGGCGGGATGAGGTGGGGCAGTCTTCCTGCCCAATGGAAATTCCAGAGGAAAAAAGCAAAATGTGACCTTCTCCAGAGCCTAAGAAATACCTTCATCATTCTTTTTGAGCTTTCAGGTCATTCCTGAGTTATTTCTTTTAACCACTGGGATGACTTATTTTGGGGCTATTTGCAGTAGAGTTGTGAGCTATATAATGGGAATCTCAGAAGCAATCTTGAATGGTGCTCAGAGCTTCCGGAGGAAAAGTAAGCCAAACCAAACACCAGATCTTTTAAAAATTCAATGAAAAATATGTTTTATTCTAGGCAGATTTTGCTCTTGACACACAGTTGGTGGCAGTGGGGAAGGGGTGTGGGGGCGTGGGGTGGGGTGGGGAGACAGAAGCAAAAAGATGTCAAAAGAGTCAAGAAACAAGAGACTGAAGGAAAGTAAACCCAAAGCACACATAAGTCCCTACTTTCTCCTAATTTCTGTCCTCTTTATACATATATGATTGTGCCAAACTACCATCAATAGTAGCTATTTATCGTGTCCCTGTTGCCTGCCTGGCATACGTGAAACACTTTACACATACTAATTTAATCCTCACAACAACCCACTGAGTTAGGAAATGCTATTAACCTTCCTTCTACAGCTGAGGGAACCAAAGGACAAAAATGCTGATAGACACATTCAAATTCACTCAGTCAGTGGCGGAGGCGGGAAATACACCAGGCATCTGGTTCTAGAATCTGGTTTGTAACCACTACGTTCCTCTCTCTTCAGGACAGTGATACCCACATGGCCTGATTGTTTTTTTCTGGTATAAAATCCTTTTCCTTCCACACATACATGGAAATTCCTCAGGTGTATTCAAAGCCTGACACAACCAGGCTCGGAGAAGAAGAGGGCATCTCCCTTTTAATGACATAACAGAATTTGTGTCATAAAGAGCTGGGTCTTCAGCCAGATGGACAGGACTTGCTGGGGGCAATTGAGTTCCTGGATTTCTGTAGCTCCTTTGCTCTGTGGAACAATATGCTTCCTTTCTCTCCAGGAGCAAAGGAGCTCTTTTAAAGAATGATTTTTCAAAAGCTCCTGAGTCTAGGAGCACAGTTCAGCTATGGAGTATTTCCATTGTTTTAACCTTCCAGAAACACCTTGCTCTCCTCAGCTCCAGCCATGCACCCTGGGAAGCCAGGAGGCTTTGGTGGGGGTAGGCAGCTGTCTGTTAAAATGCTAAATTGACTGCCACCCATCCTGTCCATTTCTGCATGTAGAGGGATTTGAACCTAAGCTGGGTGAGTGAATTAACCCCGTGCCCTCTTGGCCTCTCAGCCCCTCCAGGCAAACCATGAATCAGATGGAATCTCCCTCACACTAAGAAGCTTCAGAGCTGTCATTCCATTATGCTTCGCTCAGGGTAAGAGGTCCCTGGAGACAATATAATGAGCCATGACTCCTGGGGCAGAGGGAGCCACGTTCCCGAGTGTCCTCAGCAACATGGCCGCCATGGAGGCAACACATGCACTGGCATGTTTGTGGGCAAAGAACACAAGTTTGTATTTGTTTGTATAATGAAGGATTATGTCTAAGCTCACCGGGGAAGAGCAGGAGATTGTCGACACCCAGGTGGCCACTTTCCTAAGAAGCAGAGTGAGCCTTCTGCTGTCGAGGGCACAGGGGGAGTTTTCTGAGTGGAAACGTTACCTCGTTGCTGGCCTGCCATGGAAAATAAACACCAGAGGACTTCAGGAACAGAGAAGGCCATTACTAGGCAACCACGGAGAAATCCTTTAACACCTTCTTACTGTAACCCCACAGGAGAAGGGAAAAGAGAAAAAAGACAAAAACTCTCTTTTTGTCAAGGAAAGAACTTGTGGACAAAGTGTTAAGCTCCAAGCTTCCTTGCTTGTCTAGAAAGAATGTCCATTTCTCTTACCCTTCAAGGGGTCAGCCCTGGAACAGAGAAGACGAGTTAGATGCTAACAAGTTTCACTCTCCAGAGGAGGGTAGAGGCCAGACTGGAGGTTTCCTCCCCATCTCAGTGACTGTATTAATTTATCCAACAAATATTGAGTGCCTACTTTGTATTGGCTCTTTGTTAGACATTAAGGATAAAATGGTTAAAACAACTAACAGACAAAAGTCTATAAAGTGGTAGAACTGTAAGTTCTCAGGAAACGTACATATCCTGTGAAGGCTCAGTGTGTATAATGAAGATACTAATATTTATTTCAATGAAAGTGAAAGAACTTGTTTCTAGGTCTATCTCTTACTTGTTAAATGTTTCTGAAAATACCCAACATTGAAATGTGAATCACTTTTAAGACATCAGTTAATTCCTGTGGAATGGAAGAGTCCAGAAATCAGAATGACAGCAGTTATGAAGGAAGAGATTTACTTTGCCAAGTTTGCAAAATCAGATTCCCAAGATGCCGTTCTCGAATCATACAAATTTCCACCAGTATCTTCTGGTGCTGGCAACATTTGTTTTCAGGATGAAATGCCTAGGCCTCAGGTTAAATGCTGTTATTAGGAATTGCAAACAGGCTACCCTTTCCAAGCAATTTCTACTGCAGAGGTATGGCTGGTTATTGATTACCTTAGGCTGAACCAAGATGACCCATTAAACTGAGCCCATGCAAAAGAGGCGATAAGAGACCTTCATGACCAAAAAAAGTCCATTTTTAAACCTGATGGTATTAGGGTCAGGGGACTAGGCATGTCCAAGTATTGCCTTGTCAGTTTTATGTCTCTTACCAGCTAAGCTGAGGGACCTCTCTATAAGAAAAGAACCAATTAAACAGAAATTAAAATGCAGTGAAATCCCAATGTAATGCTTAAAATAGGGTTACAAGGAATAGTCACATAAAATGCTGTGATACATTGGGGCATCTGGGTGGCTCAGCTGGTTAAGCATCTGACTCTTGATTTTGGCTCCGGTCGATCTCGGGGTCTTGAGATCAAGCCCCAGGTCAGGCTCCGAGCTCGGCGGGGAGTCTGAATGAGATTCTTTCCCTCACCCTCTGCCCCTCTTCCTGCTGGTGCAGTCTCTCTCTTTCTCTCTCTTTTTCTCTTCTCTCTCTCTTAAATAAATAAATCTTTTAAAAAAAATGTGGGATGTGTTATTGCAAGGTTAAGGAAATGACTGGGATCAATTTGCTCCAGGTGATGAGACCCAACAGTGTCATCTTCAATTTTGCCTTGATAGTCATTAGGCATGGTCTCACCTTATTTAATAATGGGTAAGCCCTCATTTGAGGGTTCTCGGATAGGAGCTAGGTGTTGGGCCGATGGAATCTGAGGAACTGAGGAAGCCACAAGATGGCGGCCGCCCCGCCATCTTACCGCCCTGCCCCGGGGCTGCTCGGGACCCCCGCCCTCATCAGTTTCCGCATCTCAAAGACCTCCAAAACCAGAACTTTGGCGGGAAACTGAGGGCTGAACTCCATCCAATCTCCTACCAACCATGGTCATGTTCTCCCGTTCTGCCCACACCCCATAAAAACCGTTGCTCATCCTCTCCGGGTGCGACTTCCCCTACTCCCTTCTCTCGGAGTCGCGGAACCTCGCCCTAGGGCGTCTCTATTAAAAACTCCCCTCGTGCCTATTCGTCTGGTGCTTTGTTTAACCCACCGTTACTGGGAGGGCTACCGGGAAACCTTACACTAGGTTGAAACAGGTGTCACAGGCTTGCAGACCTCAGTAGGGTCTTCTCCCCAACATCTAAATTCTGCATTTAAGAGCTTAACACTGCGCCTATAGAATGTAAGTGGCAAATTAGCCATTAATATTATTGCTGTGGTTGATACCGTCAGTCATCCATAAAAACTGAATTGAGCCATACGTCCTCAGTAAGATTTGCACAGTCTAAAGCACAATTGCTTTAATATACAAATCAACAAGCTCATTATGTGGATTTGAATTTGGTGCAGAGCCCTGAGACGCCGAGTTCAAGTTCTCTCTCAGATACCTGCACACCTTCAACAAGACTTCTCTCTGCTTGGAGGCTGACTGTCCTTCAGCCTGTTCTCCAGAAGGAGCCTTGGCCTTGGGGGCCTGGGGTTGGCACAACAGGCAGAACTGAAGGTTCTTCTTTCCAATTTGGCTGCTCCAGAGAACAAGGAATGCGCGTTCCCTTTATTCCTGAAAGTTTAGCACCACAGCCCTGGGGGCCAATGGGCAAAAGAAGGCAGACTCCTGACATCCACCCAGACAGAGATGTCTCTCTCTCCTGTTGCAAGGCTTTTTGACAATACTGTTTGATACAAATTCATTTCCAGACTCTACCTTTTCCTGAAATCACAGACATGATTCGTCGTCCTTATGTTGACAGTCACAAAAAATAAGTTTTAGATCGAATAGTGTGAAATTTCTGTTTTTGTTAATTCTAAAATGATTGAATATCAGTAATTTCTTATGGTTTAACCTCATGGCAGTAATTTACACTTGTGTAACATTTTATAGTTTGTGAAGTACGTTTACCACCGTTATCTCATAAGCTTGTAGTGAGCATATGAGGGAGTGGTTACTGATTCTATTTTACAGATAGTAAAATGGAGGGTCACAAAACTCAGCATGAATATGCATTTGTTCTTTAAGGGGGATCATTTATAAAGCCAGAGGCAGAAAGAGCCCAGTACCCTTAAGGATTGTGGCAGCGGCTTACAAATTACAAACCGTAGGGTCTTGCACAGAGAAGGGGTCTGCCACTCTGGCATTGGTAACATTATCCTATTTTGCTGAGTACCGCAGACAATAGGTAATTTGCCCATCAATAGGATGGGAGCTTGCCCTCAGGGGTTTGAATGCTGATCTAGCATAGTCTCTGCCGCCCAGTGGCTCCTCCCCCCATTTCCTGACTCCTGGCCCTTGTCAGCCAGTCACTGACTCATCTAAATCACCAGAGCACTTTGCCTGGGTGTACGCTTTCCTACCAGATGGCTGCTCCATGGCCAAGGTGTCAACACACTCAAAATGGCGTGACCCATCCCAGTTCTATTCAATTAGGCACACCAAACAGCCATAACGATAGTAACAAAACAATATTTCTCGGTTCCTCTCCCACGTACAAAATTAGGGGACTTCTAGTCCTTCTCAAACTCTTCCAAGCCAGCCCAGAGTCCAGAGTAAGGGCTCTACTCCTATTCCCATGCCATCAGGCATTGTCCACTGTCTCCTCCACCAGAGCTCAACAGCAGCACAGACCTCCCCTCAGTGGCTGATGGGCTCCAGCAGGATCACTGCCTTATTGTGCTGCTGCTTTGCTGGCTCCATGCTGGGGGAGGGTGAAAATAGAAATATGAGTGGCATAACTTTCCCCATTGTTCTCTCTGTATGTACCCTAGATATATCCTTGGAGACATAAGAATTGGACCCCAGCCACCTCTATGGCCTGTGAGGGTCTCAAGTTCTTGGCACAATGTCTGCTAATTTCAAGAGCTTCTGTCCAGTGGGGTAGCTCCTGAATGCACACGTGCTCTTTCTGCTTCCCCCCATGTAGCCCACTTCCCTCCCCACTCCCACCACCATGCAGACCTCAACCTCAGTCCCTTCACCAATTTAGATAAGACCTGAGTCAAATACTGTGGTGACGGGTAAGGGGGAATGACAGCAGAACACACAGCCTTACTGCATTCTCTCTTCCTTCCTCCTGCCTCCACTTCTCACCTTCTCTTTCTTGGACTGACCTCTAGAGGATCCAAATTCCCTCCTCTACCACATTGTTTCCTCCACCCGAAAGTCTTGGGGCCAGCCAACACAGCCTCCCTGGGACCTCATCCCCTTCCCCAAGAGAGCTCATCAAGTCATTCCTTCTAATAAATCCTGTGGTTTCCCTTAGAGGAATTCTGGAGGACAAAATTTCCCATCTCGAGCTCAGAATGAGCTCTTTCCCATGAGGTGTCTTGGTTGCTCCTACAAGTATCCCCCAGGAGGCCACCTTCCGGGTCTGCGGGATGCCTGTTCATGTCTGGGTCTGTGCTTGCTGCACACACACTTAGGCCAACCCCTGGGACTTCACTCTGGAAACAGGTGGATTTGTGAGGATATTTTGGGAAGGTTAGGAAGCTTTAAAAATGTTGTTTGTTTTGAGAGAGAGAGAGAGAGAGAGAGAGAGAGAGAGAGAGAGAGAGCGCATGCACATGAAGAGGGGCATAGGGGCAAAGGGGGAGTGAGAAAGAGAATCTTTATGCAGGCTCTATGCCCAGACCAGAGACTAGAAGTGGGGCTCAATCTCATGGCCCTGAGATCATGACCTGAACCAAAATCAAGAGTTGGACACTTAACTGACAGAGTCACCCAGGTGCCCCCCAAAAAAGTTTTCATTAAAAAAAAAAACTTCAACAACTATGAGTAGATTATTATTCACCTTAAAAAAGAAACAGACTCTTAAAGCTTTGTATAGGGTCTCAAGGCCTGCCTTCTCCCTCCCTTGCACCCACATTTTTTGAAAGTAGAGTTAGGGACTTCATAAGGAGTTGAATGAACTAGAGTACTCAGACAAAGAACCATGAAAGCTAAGTTCTAGTCTTTGCTATGCCACTGGCCAACCAGTGTAGCTTGTGTGAAATCAGAGTTTCCCTAGCCTCTGAGGATATTGACAAGGTCATGTTTACAGCAATAGTTCAAATTGTCACTGCCTACTCAGGCAAGACCTCCGTCCCCTGTCTGACACCTGTCTCCCCAGCTCCCACTACCAAATATTCCTGAAAATGCCTGAAAGAGGTCGTACATATGTACAACATAAGTTAGTGGTCTTCAGGGTATCTGGACACCGTGTCCACTTCTAATGTCTGTCATAAGGTATCATTGTGTCCCATGAGGGCTGCCAGCTTCCCACCATTTTGACAAGCCCTGCCACAGAAAAGCCAGAAGCCTTATGTCAAGGATTCCAAGTGGTCAGTCTTGGAGGGCTACCTTTACCTGTGGGTCATAATCTGTAAGCAGTCTTCAAAAACAGGGCTGCTACTATCAGGAGACTCTTGTAGACTTTTGTAGACAACTCCGAGCTGGGATGCCAGAATAGCGGTCTCACCCCTCCAAACACTGAGGAGTGGCCATCTTGTGATTCGTGCTTCCTCAGCACCTCATAGAAATAATCATGGAAGACTCTACCAGGCTTGCTCATACAGGTCTGTACCCAGCGGTGGGAACACTGAGTCTCTCAAACTCTGCTATCTCAAATAGATGAAGAAAATGATCTGGAAAATGGGCCATCACTGACATCTCTGGGTCTCAGTTTCCTCACACACAAAATGACTGGACTAAATCAATAGGCTTTCAAATACGAGGACTTCTTTACTTTTAGGTCAGATTTATGGAGGTCTAATTTACATACAGTAAAGTGCACACTTTTTAGGTATAAAGTTTGATATGTTTTGACAAATGTGTGTGGTCATTTAGCCACTACCACACATGAGAACATTTCCATCACTCCAAAAAGTTTGCTTATGATATTTTGCAGTGAGTCCCTCCCCACGCACCCAGACTTGGCCTCCACTAACTCCTCCATCTCTTAAAGTCTTGCCTTTCCCAGAATGCCACGCAAATGGAATTCTATCTCATTATCGAGGTGTGATAGCTCTTTATACATAATGAACTCAAAGCCCTTTATCATTTATGCACTTTATGCAGACTTCTTTTTATAAAAATAACAAAACATTTCAAAAATAGTCATATGATCATAATGTATAGTCCCAATGAATCCTCTTACTGAGAAAATACACTATAACAAAAAGCTGCTCTTTTTTTAAATGAACACCTTCAGTGAATTTGTATTGTATTAATCATAACAAAATCTAATATATATTTGAAAGATTTATACATGGTATTCGCTTGGGTAGAAAGTTTTCTTGGGTGGGATGCTAAGAAAACGCAACGATTTTTTTTCCCAGAAAAATTGTCAAATGCACATACATGTAAAAATATTTGCAGTCAATTTTGGAAGGTTCATAGAGGACTAACGTCTACCATGAACTGCCTAGAGATAGATCCACAGCCCCAAGATTCAGCCTCACAGATAGGCATAATGTAAATGTGGGTTCAGACATCTCTTGCAACAGCTCCAAGGTTCCCCGGTGGTTCATAATCCACTGATGGGAGCCTCAGCATGCGTGACCTCTGAGGGCCTTTCTAGTTTAGCAAAATCTGCAATCCAAATGACACGCCGGCCTAGTAATGAGAAAAAAAAAAATCCTTCGGAAAACTTAACTCTGGTTGCTCTGACATTGGAAAGGACATGCGGGAAATATCCCTGCTTGGGATTGGTGGAGCCAATCTTCTCTCTTCAACCCTGTCCGTTCATGTGTTAGGACCTGAGGTTCCCTCTCTCGGCAAGGTGATGAGGTTTGGTTCTGAATCAGCGTGTCCACGCCTGCCTTCTTTCCGTGGGCCTCGCTGCAGACTTCTCTGGTGCCTCCCATGAACACACTTAATTGGCCATGTGTCAGCTCAATTGCCGAGCTGATCTAAGTCATGATGAATCTTTCCTGCTCTTTGCCCCCGGCCTCAGCTTGCCACATAATTTTGTATCATCAGCACTCACCAGGAATTTACATTTGTTCTTTTCTTTTCTGGGTCATTTATAAAGCTAGAGGCAGAAAGAGCCCAAGATATTGATTTGGAGGAACTGTGTTTCAGCCCTTCCACTTTACTGCTGAATAGTAATAACAATAGCAGACAGACATCTGTGGGATTTGTGGATGGGAACGGGGCTCACAGTCAAGCGGTACTTTGGAGAGGGATTGGGTGATTGGATGGGGAAGATGTGGGGAGGCAGAGTTGGGGCTCTGAAGGTGGTTGGCTAAACAACCTTTGCAGGGTAATTCCAACAACCAGGAAGGTGGGAGTAAGGGGGAGGGGAGATGGATAGGTCATGAGTTCAGGTTTGAAAATGCTGATTTTTGAGAATTGGGTGGAGATATCCAGGAGGAAGCTGGATAAACAGGTCTGCAGCTCGGAAGCAGAGTCTGGGCTGGAGACAGAAATCTGGGGTCATCAGGATAGAGCTGTGAGAGTGGAAGAGCTGATCTTATATTTTATGGATAAGGCTAGGGATATACATGACATTGTCTTCCTTCTTTCCAGAAGGCTATAGAAGTGACCAAGGCATGTGACTCCCATGTCCCCCATGAGCAAGCAGCCTACTTCTCTCTGCAATGTGTATGTCAGGGGGCATGGACTTCTGCATTTCTTTTTATTCCCTCCAAAGAAAACCCACTATGCAAAACGTATTATCAAGCAATACAGACTAATAAAAAGTTGTGCGAGAGCTGCAAGACAGGGCTTATGTGCACCCCTTACGGCAAAACTGTCCAAACATCTTCACCGCATGATGTGTCCTTCCTCTGTGACCTTCTCTCTCACCCTCACCTGCGGACTTGCTCCCCTGCCCTCACTGCAAAATGCTCCATTGCTCCTTTATTGTCCTAAACAATTCAGCTCTAGCTCCTCATTTGCATCACCCTTCCAGTAAAACAAACCCCCTGAAGTTGACGAGGCTCACCTTCTTATAAGGAAGTGTAACACATGCCTCTTATAGGGGAGGAAGTTTGGTTCCTATACTCACACCCCATAACCAATATTTAACAGCAGTTGACATTTGGGGCCAGATGTTTCCCTGTTGCGGCAGGGGTGGGGTGGGGGAGAG
>LNAC01000137.1:1460543-1557553 GCA_002007465.1 Ailurus styani
CATCCCGCTCCGGCTCCGCGCGCCCTGCTCCGCGCGCCCCGCTCCAGCACCGGCCGGAGGACAGCGCCATCCCCTGGGTGGCGGGGCGCTCGGAAGAGGGACCCCCGGAAAGACAAGTCCTGCATGGGCATCCCAGAGAAGCGTTAATACTTGCTCCGGAGACAGCTATGCCTGGGTGCTAACATCGACTCTAAAACGAGCTACGGGCAACTCATTTAACCTCTCTCTCCTGGCCTCTGTTTTATCTTCTGCAAAATGGGTATGATAAGACCTGTCCTCTAGGATTCCTAGGCTGATTAAACAGGAAGTCTTATGAAAAGTGTTTAATACAATGCCTGATATGTACATGAAACTTAACTGAAATTAATTTTATTCAAAGCCTGCCTTCCTGAAACTCTATGGTTACTTGCTGGATTTCTGTAGCTCCTTAAAATTTCAGCTTGCCCCCAGGTCCCTCCTCTCTCACCGTCTTCTTCAAGCGTGGATGAAGATGCAGAAAGATTCTGCTGCTTTTTGGAACACTGCCAACTGGTGAGTGGCTTGGGCATTGGGGGATCCCTGGATTCCTCACCCTTTCCTGACTGTAAATGAGACTCAGCTTGCAAAGATCATTCGATGATTGCCCAGAAACATCCTTTTGTTATCAAGTCCATCAAAGAACCAGGCAAAAGGGTGGCTGTTGAGAAGGTAGAGTGATAACAAAAAGTGAAATGAGAACAGGAAAACAAGAAATGAAAAACTCAAAATAGAGAGCAAATATATTTGTTAAAGATGGATCATTCCAAGACTTTATCTAACACAAAGTTAATCAGAAGGCATGAATTTTAGTCAAAAGTCTGTCACTTACAGCTATGTTGCTTTAGGCAACTGAGTTAACAAATGTTCGCTGAGCACCTACTATGTCCCAGGCACTATTCTAGGTCATGGGATTATAAAAGCAAACAAAATTTAGACCCTAGTCTCAATAGTTTACAGTTTAATGAGAATCAGACAAGCATGGGTGTCTTGGTGGAAAGTGTTATGGGTCCCCAAAGAGAAGCTGTCAACATCCCAGGGGGTTAAGGGCAAGTCACTGAGCCTCGCTGTCCTCATTTTCCCCATCTGAGGCCGGGGACTAACAATGATGAGTAGCAGCCTATTCTTTCTTCACCCCTGTAATCCAACCTCCTACTCCCACCCCTAGGATCCACCCCTTTCTCCCTCCTTCAGCATCCAAGCAGCTACCACAATCCTTTAAGACTAACAAGAGGAAAACACTAGAAAGCACAATATACAGAAAACCATCACACAACACAAGAGATGTGAATCCTTGTCACACACGCTGATGTCATAGGTTATCTGCTACACTCTAGGGTTCTCTGGGTCCCGAGCAGTATTAACAGATGGCGATGATGGATGCTGGAAAGTGGGAAGGGAGGGAGAGGCGTGGTTGTGGAAGAGGAAGATTTACCTCTCATGGGCAATGGAGATCTACAGGGCCCTCAGGGATCCGACTGCTTTTAACAAATGTGGGATTTAACAAGTGCGTATTAGGCATATACTCTGTGCCGGACAGTGAACAACAGACCAAAGCCCCCGAACTAGTGGGAGTTCAGGGTGCGATAAAGTAAGTAAAAGATATGCAGTGGTTGGCGCTAAGTGCTCTAAGAAAGATAGAAACAAAGGGTTAAGAAGTCACGGTAAGTGCTGGTGTATGTGGCATCTAAGCACAGCAATCCTGATACTCAAGGAATTTCTCTTCTGAACCTAACTGTCCTTTTGAAGGGAAGAAAATCACGAATATCTAACTCTAGGTAATATGTTCAGTGCTCTCCAGGTTTTCTGAAATGAACTTAGATTAGATCTTAGATTTTACCTTAGATTAAATAGGCAAAATGAACATTTAAAAAAGCCGTTAATCTGATTCAGATTCAACCAATGTCACATGTTCATATATATCCTTCCCAAGTCTTTTCCATACACAGTACTATATGTTTTCTTTAAAAGGGATCATGGCATACTGTGTAATAATAGTCCATGATAAGCTTTCCTTACTGTTGGACATGTTTCTGCAACAGCATTTTATTTATTTATTTTTAAAGATTTATTCATTTATATGTGAGAGATTGCAAGCAGAGGGATAGTGGAAGGGGGAGAGAGAGAGAATCTTTAAGCAGGCTCTACGCCCAGAGCAGAGCCCGACACGGGGCTCCATCTCGTGACCTTGAGATCACGACCTGAGCCAAAGTCAGGTGACTGGCTGAGCTGCCCAGGCACCCCCACTGTAACAGCATTTTAAATAAGTCTATATCATTCCATTTTATTTATCTTTAAAAAGATTTTATTTATTTATTTGACAGAGAAAGAAACAGCACAAGTAGGGGGAGTGGGAGAGGAAGAAGCAGGCTCCACACTGAGCAGGGACCTGACACAAGTCTTGATCCCAGGACCCCAGGACCCTGACCCGAGCTGAAGGCAGATGCCCAACCACCGAACCACCCAGACGTCCCTTATATCATTCCATTTTATCTATGTATCATAATTTAATCCACTGATCTCCTATGACTGAGCATTTCTTTAATAGGATCCCATTTTACTCTAGTTTAAACAATGCCATAAAGAAGATCTAAATATTGACCACATCCTTAATTCCATGTTTGCAGGGCCATTGTTACCTTTCTGGGGACTTTGGAACTCTTTCAGATAGCAGAGGAGCAGAGAAATACGACGGTGTTTCTGAGAGGAGGCGTGTCACTTTTGGGGGCCTAAGTCCCTGCAAAAACAGGTAGCCTGATGTCTTCAATCCGCGGGCTGCTTGTGGTTTCAGTCCAGCATCCGGGATTACTTTGCACCAGGAAAAGTCAACCTCTTATGAGCCCATTAGTATTGACTTATTAAATTACGTACAGATACAATTTAAGGGAGCCAGAAGGTCCACCACTGAGAGTTAGTGGACACTTGCTCAGGGTCCCTGAGGCCTGGTGTCCTCCTTCATGAACTGGAAATGATAACAATACTTGCCTTTGAGAGTTTTTACAAGGAGTAAATGAGGCACTAGGCGTGAACGTGCCTATGCCAATGTAGGAAGATGCTTTATTGACAACAGATGATAAATGCCAGACCCTTCCCTAAGCACTTTGCATATTTAATCCTCAAGAAAGATTATTGGCTTTGTGGAAGCCACTAAGCTTAGTGGAAATGAAATACTTTCATTTCCATTTTATAGACTTGGAAACCAAGACCAGAGGGAACTGGTGTTCAACCCAGGCCAATCTGCATTCAAAGCCCATGTTTAAAAACCACTCCATCTGCCTCCCCAACTACATGGAACTTGGGGAACCACCACAACTCAAATATTCCATTAGCATTTTGGTGCCCAGACTCCCTTATAATCCCAAACCTCTGTTAACTTATGTTGTAAGTACAACCCCTTGAAGGATACTCCTCCTTGGACATCTACCAAGGACTGAAATGAATTTGTCCAGATTGGTGCCTGCTGTTATGTCTAGCTAAGCTGGTCTTCTGGAACCTCTGCTACAACCTGAGCTGGAATGTTCCAGTGCCACTCCTGTTGTGGCAGGTCTCTGGCCATGTCTTATCTCCAGCTTTATCAAGGTAAAATTGACAAATAAAATTGTATGATATCTAAAATGTGTAAGGTGATCATTTGACATAGGTATACATTGTGAAAGGACCCCCCCCCAACTGAGTTAATTAATACATTATCACTTCACATATCTACCTCTTTTTTTAGGTTTTACTCTCTGGCAATGTCTTGATGTCGAGGAGTTGGGGTCCTGCTAGCGCCTCCCCCACATTGTAGATTTCTCTCCTGTTCCCTTACTTGCAAAATGAGCAAGATTGTCCTTTCCTTCAATTGTGTTCCTTTGAGGAAAGTGGAGATACACAGCAGGTAGAACCCTATTTTTCAGAGCTTACTAACACAGCTCTTTTTTTCTGACTCAAGCCTCGCTTCCCCCACTGTACCCTAAGTAACCACCATCCCATCTGCCCAGATCAGGCTGGAACCACATTTCTACCATTTGATAGATGCCGGTGAGACTCCATTGCAGTTTGCCCTTGCCAATGACGGTTTCAAGAGATGAGCTGGAAGGGCACCTGGGTGGCTCAATCAGTTAAGCGTCTGCCTTCAGTTCAGGTCATGATCCCACGGTTCTGGGATCGAGTCCTGCATCAGCTCACTGCTCAGTGTGAAGCCGCAGCTTCTCCCTCTGCCTCTGCTGCTCCCCCTGCTTGTGTTTGCTCTCTCTCTCTCTTTCTCTCTCTCACAAAAATAAATAATAATCTTTAAAAAGAAAAAAAGATGAGCTGGAGATGATGTGGCTAAGTTAGACGGTAATTCCACAGCAGGGGGTCTCAAGCTTTATAGAGTTTAGAGAGGCCCTTTTTATAGTATGCTTTTCATGGCTCCTTCTCTCAAGGAACAGACATTCCGCCAAGGTGGGTAAGTCAGGATGAGTTCCGATGTCAGCAGCTACCCTGAAACCATCAGTCCCTCTGATCTCTAAGCCATTTGCTAAGTGTGACTCCATCGTGTCAACAACCATTTATTGATTGCCTACTGTGTGTCATGTGCGATTCCACTGTTCTATGAACTAGGGATACAGTAGCAAAGAATACAGATACGGTTTCCCAGTCAAGGAGCCTGAGACATCAGCTTTCCTTATGAAAGATTTTCCCTCAGGACTCCCAATGTCTTTTCTGGCAATTTGGCTTCCACAAGAGCATCAGGAAATCCATCTGATATGAAATTAGTATGCCATAATCCCAACTGTGGACCAAATTCTAGTCTTTTCTTTCAAAAGCCTCTTGACTTTTACTATATTTGACTTAAAGTCATGGACCCTGGAACCATACTGCCTGGGTTTATGTCCTGACCCTGCCCTCCTCTACTTACTGACCTTTCATGCCTGGGTTATCTCATTTGCAAAATGGAATAATAGTAATAGTCAACATGATCTAGTACTTAGACATCAACATCCTTATTAATTCTACAAGGTAGGCACTATAAATTCCCCATTTTACAGACAGGAACCTGAGCCACAGAGATATCAAGTAATTGCCGATTGTGGAACTAATTTTATGAGTTGTTTAAAGATTTAAATAAGGGGCATAAAAAGTGATCAGTGAATTCCTTCTATTATTATTGATGGTGATTTTAAGTGAAAAAAATAGGCAAATCTCAACTATGAGGAAAAGCACATAGAAAAATCTAGAAGGAACTATATTAAAATACTAATAGTGTTTGCTTTAGGATAGTGAGATGATTATAGGTGACATTTTCATACTTCTTTAGATTTTTATAAAAGCTTCCCAAATATTCTACTGTGAGTAGGTATTTCTTTAATATTCAGAAAAAATAATGCTAAAATTCCTGGGGGAAAATAAATTTGGGAAGCTTCTCCTCTGGCCCAGGATTTCAAGGGCCACTTCCTGCTGGCCCTGGTCACAGCTCTGCATTCCCCCACCCCTTGAGTCTGGTGGGCCCTGGGGGGGGGTGGTTCTAGGCCCCCCTGAGTTGGTGACCCCCACTTCCAGTGAGCAGCAGGAGGGGGCCTCAGGCAACACCCATTTCCCCAGTGAATCACAGATCCCATTACTCACTTAGCTTCATTATATCTTTAATTATGACCTTTTAGTCTGAGTGAAAAAGAAGTATAATTTTACTTTAAGAGATATGCCAGGCCTACGCTCCCAACATTTCCAGGTTCCATGGAAATTGCAGGGATCATAGAAATTTAACCTGATAATTACTTCAATATTTCAAGGCACACAGTTTTACTCTCTCAGAATAATTATGGGTTGTTGTTTTTTTCTCCCAAATTCTTTTATTTCTCCGTTATTACAGGTTATGCTCATTTCTGTTGTGTATGCTTAGAGAAATGGAAGAATGCAGGGCATCTTCATATACTCTGGTCCGTCGCACCCTATTGTTAATGTTTGTTCTTTTATTTTCTCCAATTATTATTTCTCCTAGACTGTAAGTTTTATGTGGGCAAGGAAAGCACGTACTTCGTTCACTCTGTCCCCAGCGTTTAAAAGGTGACTTAGCACGTAGTAGACATACAAAAAAATATTTGTTGAATGAATACCCGAACAAATCTATTTTTAACCAGTGATACTACTAGATGCATTTGTTGTATTCTAAGGAAATCTTGATGTCCATCAAACTTGATGTCCTTGTGATGAGTGCCTACCTGGAAAGGCAGCATGGATCCACCATGCCGTAGTAAGCCCTCAGAGCCCAAAGTGTTTCAGAATTCAGAATTTCCAGATTTTGTAAAGGATATCTTATCTAACTCGCAGCAAGAACTGAAGCAGCACCCCACCATCAAACAGAAAATGCACCTGTTTGGCTGTGAAAATGTATGAATATATACCTGAAGTGAGACAAATAAAAACTGTAATTTCAGGTGAGCTCAGGTGAGGTTTGGGGTCCAGTTCTGCTGCCAGATGAGTTGGAAGACCTACCAGTTGTTAAGGGTTGGGCGCTATGAGTAAGGACATGGGACTGCACAGCCCAGTGCTTCAAGCCCAGAGCTGGCGTTGAAGTCCAGGTCTGCCACTTACTGGCTATAATCTTGGACACATTATTTATATTCTTTGCCTTCTCATTTATAAGTGAGAATTATAACAGGGCCTAACACGCAGGGTTGTTAGGAGAATTTAAGAGTTAATGTGTAAAAACCTGATCCATGGTAAGTGCCCAGTAAATATTAGCTATTACCATGTTACCTCATTCCGTGATGCACACAGCTTAGGAGACACACAGTATTTTGGTCATTTGGCAGGTGAGGAAACAGGAAGCTGGGCAGGTTAAGATCCTGGCCCAAGTCACACAATGGGAAATTGACAGGGCAAGGGTTGGAAGTTCCAACTACTGCATCTCATCCATTACACCAGCTCAGGTAAATTCTTGTGTCCATTCAAGATTCCTTTTGTCAGCTCTTACTCTCTGCCTTCCCCTCTCCAGGACTGAATTTTTGAGGGGAAAAAATATGAAAAGCCCAGGAAAATTAGAAAGTGTTTAGATATGCATTTTATTAGCAGATACCCTCTCTCTTCTCTCTCCTTCTTTCTCTTTTTGTTGAAAAGCAAGAGGCAAAAGAACTTGGCACAGTTTCCATCATGTCGACTCTTCTGGGTTTCTCAAATGTTGCGATCCCTGGAAAGCCAGGATTCATGCTTACCTCCACTCTTCATTAAGGCTGCCGTGGCCGTGGGATCGGGAAGGCAGGCTGCTGGTGCAGTGGGTGGGCGTGCTGAATAACACCGGAACCACAGCTGGGGCTGCCCTTGTCAGAATGCCAGGCGGCCTTGCCCAGTCTGTTCTCGCCTGCTACCTGGCCCTCGCCCATCTGCTGCAGAATTCATAAAGTGCTGAAGATCACAAACATCTGAACCTATTATAGGTAACATACTTCAATTACATTCTGATTGTGGGCTTGGCTTGCTCCAACGTTGGTCTCAAATGGCACAAGGATCAAATGCTCCCCACAAAAGAGGCACTATTCTCTAGATAGTTCCATCATTTGGGATGTGCTTAGGAAGAAGCCATTATGCTCTCTGCTTATGTGCTTTGTGTTATTCAGTTACCTGGCAGGGGTATCCACAGATGCAAAGAAGAGGGAGGAGAGAGAGAAAAAGCGTGAGAGAGAGAGCTGGTTTAAAGGAACTTAGCATATTTGCGTGTTGATCTGTTTGCTTTCTCCATTATGGAACAAGTGATTTGTTAGTTGAAATGACCTTCAGTCTCCTGAGGGTTATCTATCCTGGTTGTTGACGTCTATCATGCAATCTGTGACCACTCTTCCAAGGACATCAAAGAATAAACCACCATATGTTCTCAGCCTCCTGCTCCCACAATGTCCCCGTTCTTGGCCCTGCCTGGGAGTCCTGGGGAGTGCTCGTGGGGGCCGGCACCCTGCACAAGGCAGACCACAGGTGGCCCCAAGTCGAAGCCTGGTGAGGAGGACATCTCAGCCTGCTTGAGGCTATTTTCACTTCTGTTTTTTTACTGAACTGGCAAACAAGTGGTTAAAAGACACACACCAATGCCCAGCGGGGCCATATGAAAATTTGAGGCAAAAGGAAAAATCAGTGATACCAGTGCCGGTCTTATTTAAAATTCCGACATTTGATATGCATGGCATTTTTGCGTTGACTTTTCTTTTTCAGAACTATTGCCTCAAAGCCTGATTTATCCTGATCACCGAGTTTTCCGGCACTCGTTTGGCACCCAGTTGCAGACGGGAGACACACCAAATGAGGAGTGAGGAAGCTGGAATACTCATGCACCAACTCTTGCCCCTCCGTGGTTGCAGGCTGCCCACGGTGTCCGAAGGAACCCTGGCACTTCTGGTCTGCCCTGTGCGTAGGTTCGACACCGGTCGTCAGCATCAGGCACGCTGGCCATTATGGATCAGTCACTGTGGCCAGAGAGAGAAGTCCTTTCCGAAAGCTGTATGGTTTGAAAGAGCATCTCCCGAAACCATATTCTGAGTGGCCTTGTGACTCGTGAGCACCCTGCATAGTCCATGCATTCGTCTTTTTTTTCTCAAGGCAGTTTAAATTTTGTCCTTGTCCCCTAAAACCAGAGTCCTGATTCTTGCCGGCAATGGCTGCAGACCCTGTGGTTCTTCCGGCTTGTTAGGATCTCAGCAAAATAGGGGTCAGGGGCCAGCGGAGCATTCCTGTGCTTGGACCGTCTTTAGGGCTCTACTTCTTCAACTTGTAGGTGGAGGCTGGGGAAAAATTGGTGGATCCAATGTACTCACACTAAGTGACTAAGGATAGCAACCCCTTAGATTCGTGTGGCCCTTTCCAGTTCCAAATCCCGTTCACTCTCCTATTTTTTTTCCCTCGCAAAGTCTTAGAGGGGCAGACAAGGCAAGCTGTGGACTCCCCATTTCACAGAAGAATAAACTGAGGCTTCAAGAGGCCAGGGACCCATCTCTAGCTAAGGGGTGGTAGAACACCTTGTCTTCTACATCACCAACCCCAAACCAACACAGAGGCAACTCAACTGGGCTTATCTGAAAGCAGACTCTTTCCCTTTTCTTCTGTAGATGTAAACTTTAGTTTATTGGCTCCATCGCATGAATTCTATGAGGAATGACAAGTGAGTGCTGGTGCTTCTGCGGAAGAGGGACCTCGCCTCTGTTACCTCCAAATCTGCAGCCCGGTACAGTTCCTCACAGGAACAGGCGCCCAGTCGGTAACTGTTGAATTGGATTAACACCGAGGAGGGAGCAGCTCAGAACATTCCAGCACCAGAAGATGTTGGAACTTTTAGAGGCAAGACTGGAGTGGGAAGAAGAGTTACCCTATCCATTTACCTAACGTGTACTGGGCCAATTGCTTGCTCTATACCTCAGCTGTTTAGTATTGGAAGGGCATAAGGGTTGTTCTCTCTGTTTTATGGATCAGGAAAGTAAAGCCCAGGGAGGAGGAAGGATCTCCCCCAGGGGCAGGGGCAGGATGAAAACTCAAGCCTTCCTGGTTCCCAAACCTGTGTTCCGAAACCAGCCGTGCTCTGCCCACTCAGGACGTCACACTGCTGTTTAATGTAAGAGGCTCAACGGAATAGTCTGGTCTTACTGAAGGAGTTCCTGTCCCTTCTTGCCCTCCAGGAGGACTCCAGGGCTATTTCACACACCTGCCTACAAAATCTAGAGCAAAATGGGAGGAGGAGAAGTAGCAGGTGATCTGGAGTTAGAGCGGGATGGAGGGAATTGAGGACAGTTTGAAGGAAGCATGTGCGTCAGGCATTCGTGATGGGGGAGGCGACGAGGAGAAGTAAAAGGGGGCACAGAATGGTGCTGGGAGTTATGAATAAGATTCCCGTGGAATCATTAGACGTGTACAGTTATTTTGGGCTCCTTTGGAAGATGTACACGTAAACGCCAAAATGCTCCAGACTAAAGCATGCGACTCGATGGCATGTCATGGGAAGGTGTGTGGGGCTGCCGGAGGTGGTATTCAGTCTGAGGCTGGGCAGCGCCTCCAGGGGGTGGTTGGTGAGAGGCTCCCAGCGTTGCCTGGAGGAGGGCTGGGCCACCACACGTTTCTGGTTTTGTGAATCTCCCAAACTCCCATCCTGGCTAAGTGTGGAGGCGGCCCAGCCAACTTGCTCATCCCCGCCACATGTTGTCCCTCTCCTGACTTATCAAACGTTAATCAGTCCCCACCTCCCACCCCATCTTAATTATTTGCAATGATCCGTGATAGACAAACAACTCAGCAGCTTGAAATCCCCCCATCAGGCATCAGGCAAATATTAAATTATTCACATTTTTCTTGCAGATTTTTCATGAAGCGAGTTGGTAATCAGGGGACTCCCGAATGCCTTCTCCATTTTACGGTGGGGCTCCTGCCCTTCCTCTTAATGTGTGTATCTTCATGCCTCAGCTACACCGAGTGTTCTCCTGGCCTGTTTATGTTTATTTTGGAAGCAAAATGTGTTTACAAAATCAGTTAAAAAGTGTTAATGATCAGTTTCCAGAACACTAATGTGAATCCAAATTACTTTCAGATGAATCAAGACAAATTTTAAAATGCCATTTGATCATAAACTGTTTTAAATTTGTGTTATAAGTAGTGCAGCAAATCTGAATATATGCTTTTTTTTTTAAGAGAGCAGTTTAAAATAACCATTCTGATGGCACGAGGAAGTTCAGATAAAAAAGTCTCCTCTGAGGAGGAAAGAAGTTAACTGTTGGGTGTTTACATGGGAGGAGGTATTGGAGAAATAAACCCCACGACCCAGCGGAAAAATACTGAAAATTTTCTCTGAACTGATATAAAAATGATGAAGTTCATGGCTAGTTAGAAGAGAAAATCGAGGGGCACCTGGGTCCTTCAGTCTCAGTTAAGCATCTGACTCTTGATTTCGGCTCAGGTCATGATCTCAGAGTTGTGAGATGGAGCCCTGTGTCGGGCTCCATGCTTAGCGGGGAGTCTACTTGAGATTCTGTCTCCCTCTCCCTCCACCTCTCCCTCCTCCTCTCTCCCAGATAAATAAATTAATTAATTTAAAAAAAAGAATAGAAAATTGAGAGCCGTGTCAAGGAAAACGACCAATTCCAGATTCAGATAATATGCTTCCTTCTTGTGCCCACTGCCCCACGTGGGTTACCCAGTAAAGTTGGCCCCAGCACTGGGGGTTCTGATAGTCTGGGACACAGGCATGGTGTTGGCTTAAGCCTGGCATCTGCAGAGTCATGACTGCTGTCCACCTGAATGTACCAGAATGCACTATTTCTGGTGGGTCCCTCAGCACCTACGATGGGTATGGAGACGTGAGGGATGGCCCTGTGCCACTCTTGGGATGTTAGAAGTCATCTTCTCCTGACCCAGATGACCTAGGACAGTCTTTCCAGAAGTACTAGGGATCTGGGGGAAAACAGATCTGGGGTGGAAGGAGAAAGCAAGCCAAGGCTGGGCTGTTGGAGAGACTTCCACCTCCTGTCCAAAGAACTCGTGTCTTGCCCTGATTTGCATACTAGGTTGCACGGTCAGGTTTTCTTTGATGAAAATCTTCAGGTGCTATTTCTTTAAAAGGAGTTTAAAATATTTATCTAGAAACCCAAAGGAGCTGGCAAAGGATAAAACCAGGGATCTAGATCCCACTCCCCCAAGGAACTGCCCAGCTCTGAGTGAATGCATGCATGTGTGCAAAGCGGTGTCTTCATTAGAAAGGATACAGCTTTAGACTCTCTGGGGCCATTTTACAAGAAATCCCCATGTCTCTGTTTTGGAACAATGTCTATATCAGGGGCTTGGTTCCAGTTCAGAGGAACATGTAAGAAAAATTTGACTTCATGTCACCCCGTGTTCTAAATAGTCCCCTTTCTGGGCTGTCAAGGGTTCTTTTGATCGTGGCATCCAGAGCAGAATTGATAAACCCATTCATAAGCAACTTTGAGAGAGTCCAAGTCTATGCCTTACAGGGACAAGTAATGGTTTCAGAGAAAGAGGGAAGCCAAGGGATTTGTCAGTCAGGAGAAAATGGTGGCTATGATGCCGAGGGAGTCCTTCCTGGAAAGCCCTAGGAACCAGGACCTTCTCTGTGTCCCCAAGTCATCACCTAGACAACAGGCAGGAGAGACCTAGCTGGATGCCACCATCTCCCCTCAACCCTAAAGCCAGAACAGTATGAGGGGGAAACAGTTTTGCAGTCAGGCTGACCTGGTTTGCAACCCAATCTGTAAGAGCTCTGTAACTCTGAGGTACCAAAGTCACCATTCTGAGCTGTGGTTTTCTTCACCTGTAGAAACATGGCAAAAAATGCTTTCCTCCCACTAGGTTATTCAAAAAATTAATGTCTGGAAGGTTTTTGACATATTGTAGTTACTAAATAAATCATAGCTGTCACTGATATATTTTACTGTCTTCACACTGCTTTGAAAGGACCTACTTCTAGTGGAGTTGACTTTTAATGGGGAGACATTTGGTTTTTAAGTAAAATCTACAAAAAATCTACACTATGCTAGATGGGATATGTGCTTTAGAGAAAAATAGAGTGGAAAAGAAGAATCAAGAGCACTGGGGTTGGGGGGTTTGAGGGGAAGCCCCATTTCTGATTATAAGAATAGGGAAGAATTTCTTTCTCAAATTACCTTCCTCTACTTCATCAAAGAGATTTTACTGCCAAATAAGTATAAAGAGTGAAGGAAAGTAGAGCTTGGAAGATACTCACAAATGCCATCCTACAGTGGCAGCTGGTGTATTGTCATGACATGGGACTCTGGGTCTTGAATATTAGTTTTAGTTTGTCATTTGTGAAGAGAAGTCTTGATCATCACTGCACCTGTCTTTGACTGTATTTTTTTATCTGTCAGTTGGACATAATAATCTCTCTTTGCTGTACATGAGCTGGACGGAGAAGCCTTCTCATCTGTGATTAACAAAACAAAGGTCAGGGTGTCGCCACTGCAAGCTGCTATCCAGAGACAAAACCACTGAAGATATAAAGGTAATAGCCCACCCCTCCTCCTTCCTACACACACACACACACACACACACACACACACACACACACACACACACTCACACACTCGCTCTCCCTTTCTCTCTTGCAAGTGGTCAGGGGACTATAGGTCTTGTCCTCTGAAATGAAACTCATCCCCAGGTAAAGGGAATGGACTTGCACGGAGATGGTGCAGAAGGAACTCCTCTATCAGGGATGGCAGACTCACCATGTCCCCTCATGGTGCTGCCTCGATTTGCGGATTTCAGCCTTGTCCAGGCTCCGAGGGACCACTGACTGGTTGCAAGTCGCTGACGAGTGAATGCTTGGTCCTGAGCTGTGTGTATTTACTGTACCATATAAATAATAAACACTAATAACTCACTTCATCCCTTACGATTTCCCCATCCATTTCCCGGCCATTTCTGGACCTTTCATCACATACCAGATTGTGTTGCTGACTTTTATTGCTGGCTGCTCATGCAGGGTGAGAAATCATTGTTGCCTCATAAATAGCTAGCATCATTTTTTCTCTCATGGAAAAGTTACTCCAATTCAACCTAAATTTCCAGCAACCAGGAGGTATTTAAATAAATCTTCCCCCTTCCATTTGATGAAATTATGCAACCATTAAGAATCATGACTTTGAAAGCTATTCAACAATACAGGGGCCAAAAAGTGCACATTGCAACATCAGGTGAAAAAAGCAATGCAGAAAACCATATATCCTGCATGGTCCAATTTTGCCTGGGCATTTCTACTTAGATTTATGTGCATCCATTAAAGAGATGGCAAGGAAACGCTTTGAGCATCATTTCCGAGTAGGATGGTCGTAGTGATTTTTATTTTCTGCACTCGTCGAATTTTCCACAGTGTACTTCTGGAATCTGAAAATAGATTTCTTTCTTAATTAAAAATCACTTTAAAATAACATTTTAATTAACTTACTCATAAATGTTATTTCTTTGTTTAAAACGTTTCAGGTTGTTTGACGACATGCAACCGTAAAAACACCAGCACTGACGTCTGCCTGACAGGTGCCAAACGGGGTGGGATGAGCGGCAGCCTCTGGGAAATCAGCCCGATGAGACTCCCTCTTATTTGGAGGCTCTCATTTGGGCTTTTTGCTTTAATTTCTCTCTTCTCTAAATATGAAAAATCCCAGCTATACACAATGCACTGCGCTACGTCTATGGACATACAACATGTATTTTCTGTGCTCCAATGTACGCCCACCTAAGAAATTAGCCTCTGAAAGCCCCATCACTCACAGAAACTATTGTGGGGGGGCATTTTATTTAGTGAATTTTTAACAAATCTCAAATGTTGCCCACATCTCCTGGAGCCAGGAGGAAGGATAATCAAGTCAAGCCCCATTGACTAGGAGAACAGTGAGCTGTGGAAAATGACTTCTCAGCGCTCCACAGGGCCACAGCTCCATTTAAATAACACGTTCATTATTCAGATGCTCAGCCTCCTTCCAGGGGCTAGGGACCTGCCTGGGCTTTGCCCCAGCTTCCGGGGACGCTGCAGCATCCCCGGCTAACCTCTCATTCGTCGATGGCACCTTGCAGCCCCAGGCAGCGCCCCTGGGGATCCTTAAAGCCGCACCAAGAGGGATGTGAGCAGTTCGCTACTGTTTTCATTTTACAGGTGGGGAAGCTGAGGCTCTGACAAATGGTGTGAACTGCCAGCCTCACGCAGCCAAGCGGGGATGGCTGTCCCTAGGTATTCTCCCTCCATTGCTATTTCTAATATCTGAAAACATCACGTAAACCAAAACTTCTCTCCCCTGGTCCATTTTTAGAAGAAATGATTCTGATCAGCTAGCTCATGACTGGCTAATAGAGATGTTTAAAAATAGACAGTAAACAAACAACAAACAAAACTAATCACCCCCAAAAAGAGAGAGAGAGACAAATTGTTGAAAAAAAATTTTTTTAAGTAAAATAAAACGGACTCCAGATTCTGAATTTTAGGCCACTTACCAGCTTACCAGCAGTGGCACCGACTTTTGGTGCAATCAGTGTCGGACAGACTGCATGGAAGAGTAACAAAGGAAAACACCAAAAACGAACAGAATGCTAATATTTTTATTGAGCAACTACTGTGAACTATTCTGAGCATTTTACATGTTTCAGCTAGTTTCATCTTTACAACAACCCCGTAAAGTAGATACTATTATTATTCCCATTTTGCAGATGAAGAGACCGAATAACAAGGTCACATGGCTGGTCCTGAGAAGATGGAAAGCAGGTTTTTTTTTTATTAAAGATTTTTATTTATTTACTTGACAGAGAAAGATTACACGTAGGCAGAGAGGCAGGCAGAGAGAGAGGAGGAAGCAGGCTCCCTGCTGAGCAGGGAGCCCGATGCGGGCCTCGATCCCAGGACCCTGAGATCATGACCTGAGCCGAAGGCAGAGGCTTTAACCCACCGAGCCACCCAGGTGCCCAAGGAAAGCAGTTTTGAGTTGTCAGAATGTGAGACAAGCATAAAGGCAGGCAGAGCTAAGTTTAAACTCCAGCTCAGCCAGTTCCCAGTTGTGTGTACTTGGGTGATATACTTAGCCCCTGCCAGCTTCAAGCCTCTCGTTTATTAGAAGGTGGTCATAAAATTGAGCTCTCACACTTGCTCTAAGTTTTATTTTATTTTATTTTTGTAAAGATTTTATCCATTCATCTGAGAGAGAGAGAGAGCAAGCACGAGTGGTGGGAGAGGGAGAAGCAGGATCCCGGTTGAACCAGGAGCCCTACACGGGGCTTGACCCCAGGACCCCAGGATCGTCACCAGAGCCAAAGGCAGTCACTTACCCAGGCATCCCAGTTGTAAGGGTTTACTGAAATAATGCAGGGAAGAATTCTGCTACCACAGTGGGCATGTAGTAGATGCTCAATGAATTGTAACTAGTTCTCTTCTCCTCCTCTCCTCCCCTTCTACCTCTCCTTCCTCACCTCTCCTATTTCTTTGCTGATTCTCCCAGTGGTTCAAAAAAGGGAAGCAGGCTCAGTCCTTTGTCTGACAAACATCTGGGTGCCAAGTACTAGTCTGGATGCTGTGGACAGAGCGAGCACAAGACGAACACAAGACCAGCACCAGACCTCCTAGAGACTCCTCACCCTGCATGGTGACCGTCAGTGGGAGGGCCTCAAGGGCTGGGGTCTTTGGATGGGACATGTTCACTGCACTCTTCTCTTTATCTGTCCTGCCAGCATTTGAGTTTATGACAACGGTCTCAGGTGATATCAACCAAGAATTTTTGAAGACTCTGTGAACAGTGTTAAGTGATTCCTGACTGGACTTTAGTTGCCACGAATTCTATGCTGAAGATGTCGATGAAAGCCTGGAGCCCCAAAGAACAAACCCAAGGCTGGTCCACAAGACTAACAAATGAGATGGTTGTCATTAGCTATTTCATTAATTCACCAATAAGTCAACCAGCTAACATCTATCTTAACCATAGTAGATTCTAGTTATATGCAGGGTGCTGGAGATATATACTGATGAATAACACTTGCTTCCTGCCCTCAAGGGGGAGCAGAGTTACCAGCTAGGAAAGAAGTCATAGCTCGTTTGTGCCAGAGCCAGGCCTAGACCTCAAGTCTCCTGGTCACAGTAGAGAACCTCTCCTCTGCCTCACAAATTCCACCTTCACGCTCCTCCTTTGTGTTGGCTGGGTCACAAGCCTGGTTCTCATGGCAACCAGACTCTATGCCTCATAGGGTATTAAGACCGTTCACCCAGAAAGTGCGAAAGGAATAGCTTCTGTTATCTAATCCTGTGTAACAACCCACCTCCAAACGTAATGGCTTAAAATAGTTTTTATTACCACTCATGAGTCTGTGAACTGACTGGATTCGGCCGGGAAGTTCTTCTGCTGGTGGGGCTTGGGAATCACACCTGCCATTGTAATCAAATGGTGAGTGGGCTGGAGTTCTGTGAGGACAGCAAAGATGGCTTCCTCATGCACATGTGGTATCTTTCTCTATGAGGAGTCATCCTCCAGGGCCCTTCTGGGTGGACTTTCTCTGGCAGGGTAGCTGGACTGACATGTGGCTGGCTTCCAAGAGCATACAGGTGGAATCATCTAGGTCTTCTTAAGGCTTGGAACTGGCACAGTATCATTTCTGCCATATCCTATTGACGGAAGTCGCAGGCACAACAGAGATTCCTGGAGTGAGGAGGGAGAAGGTCTCACAGGGTATGAATGCCAGGACACTTGGTTAGGGGACCAGCTTGGGAGACAAACTCCCACTTGCGAGCAAACAATAGAAACCCTGCTCAGGTCTCAGTGGCTCCGCCAGGAAGCAGGCCAGCTAGGCCGAGGCCCCAGACCGTCTCCAGACAGGGATCCAGAGAGGGCAAAACCCAAGCCTGGGCAGTGACTGTTTCCTTCCTCTGCTTTCTCTACTCTCCTCCCAGACTTCTCTGGGCAGTTCTTCCTCAGCTTTTTCTCCCTCGTGGTGGAGTTTGAAGGATGGAAACTCTAACTGGCAGTCAGACAGTGATTGGCATCGGACCCAACTCTTCATTATGCTGAAAATCATCGTGCCAATCTAAGGGAAACTGTGTGGGATTGTTTGCAATTGATGGCAAATTCTTTTCGCCAAGAGTGGCAGAAACTTCCATCAGCACAACAAAGCATGCTCACTCCCAGCCCCCTTCTTAGTTCTGGAGCTCATCAGGCTTCTCACCTCTTTTTTTCCCCATTAGAAATATCCGAATGGACAACAGAGAAAACTTGATAATGAATAGTATTGGGACGAATTAAACTATTCAGAGTCACAGATTCTTCAAAATCAACTCTCTTGACCTTCCAGCATAGTGAGATTTAAAAAACCAAAACTTAAGCAAAAATCCAAAGCAGCAAAAAAGAACAACTTCAGGACATTAGGCAAATACCTGACTCTGTTCACAGTTTTGAACCTTAAAGACGGTACCTTTTCTAGCGCGAGGAACCCTTGCTCTTGTGTGTATCCTATGTTTGGAATATTCCCTGGCACATTGTTCTCAGAAGCAGGCCAGAGTGAGCTTAATAAAGACAGCAGTGTTTGGTTTCTGAGATGCTGAAAATAGTCTGTTTTCACCTAATATTTTTCAAACTTAAGCAGCCCAAACGAGAGAAATGTACTGCCCTCTGTTGGCGAGTTAGCAAAATGGCCCACGAGCCGAGAAAGCGTTGTAGCCGCAGCCTTCTGGAGAAAACCTCCTTGGGGGCTTGTACCTGAGGGACACAGGTCTCCCACTGAAGTGTGGCCCAAGAGAAATAGAAGTAAAAATGTCAGAGACGTCCACATCAATAAGATGCACATTTATACAATATATCCAGTTACGGGATTTCAGTTTTAACAAAGAGAAAAGTAGTAAAATGTAGGTTTTGGAGATAGAGGTGTGGGTAAATATTTTACACTGGAGAACTAGGGATAGAACTATTTTACTTCAAAGTTTATGCGACACCCAAATGACTCACCTGACATCACTAAGATGCTTTATCCTGTAATGACAATTTGCAGGGTTTTAGAAAGTCAAGTTGCCACTGTGTCCTTCAGGAATATGGTCACTATTACACGTGCATGGTGCTGTCCCCCACAAATACCCATGAGTATTGATTTCTGCCAGCCAGGTCACGACAGAACATCGAGAAAAGCAAACCTGGCTTTTGCCTCTCTTGGGGGAAAGATCGTCTCAGCAAGAATTTGCAAGGATGTTGACTCAAAGGAAGAGAAAAGGTCTATTTTTTTGTTCACTCACAGGAAGCCAGAGATGCCCTGAGCAAAGAAGCTACATTCTACTTTTTCTTCCTTTCAAATCTAGAGCACACCCCCCCCCAACACCTGTTAGCATTTTGGGCTTACTTTCAAATTATGTTGAGAGGCATGGAATTAGAGAAAAGAACACATGTGAGGGGAAGAGTTGCAGAAGAGACAATTTCAGTGTGTAAAGGGACTTGACATTTCATACGATGGAGAAATGAGCAAAAAAGCATACATCACTTTGACTCGTAGATTTCACTTATAGGGATCTATCCCGAGAAACACTCTTAGAAATGCCCCAACTTAGCTACAAGGAGATCCACTGAGTCATTGCTTGTGACGATAGCAAACTGGAAATAACCAAAATACCTTGAGGGGAGAAGCCATGGAATAAGTGAGGTTATGCAAGGGGTTACCCCACAGCATTCAAATGCCCACGAAGTTGTCTCCAGGCTAGTGTGTCCCGCACATCCCAACAGGGTACATGACGAAGTCAACAGCACAAGTTGCAGAACAAAAGTGCTATTTTCCATTTCTATAAATAAAGTTGTATTGTTATTATAGTTTATCGTTGAAAAATAAACCTGGAGGAATATACACCAATCCATTAACAACTGAAATCTCTAGGGGCTGGGATTATAAAATGTCGTTACTTCTTAAGTGTAATCAAACTATATTGTTCACCATCGTAACCTTCAGTGTATATTGTTTTTGTTGTCAGAAAATACAGAAGATTTTTCTTTTAACTGGATGGGTATGTTTTTCTTTCTGCAGAAGTACTGTCAGAAGCTCCCTACTCATATGTATTAACACTTTAATAATGGAATTAAATTTCTCAAGCAAATCACAAAAAGAAAAATCAGGTGAGATATGTCATATATATATGTATGCACATACACACACACATACCAAGTGTCTGGCACATAACAGGTGTTCAATAAATGTTTGCTAAATGGTGGAATGAATAAGTGAATGAACGCAGAACTGTTTTCCAATATGCCCTGTTTAATTTGCCACCTGTTTTTTTTTTAAAAATCGTAAGTAAAGATGTTCCTTTTGAATACTACCTCCAGCAGCTTTCTCTGACTACAGAATTCACTTTTTTCCCCCTCTCATACATCCTCAGAAATTAAAATGTTCGGGTAAAGGCCGAGGGGGAGGAGGACATAAAAAACAAGGTTTTAACATGAGGGAAAAGGGATTTTCACAAACCACCAAAGTGCTACTTCTCTTGGAAAAAGTGCACACTGGATTTTTTCCAGCTGAATTCTGCAACAAAACCCAAGGAAAATGAACATTAATCTTTTATGAACTAAGCCCCCAAACGAACAGGCTTTGAGCTCAACCCTAATTAGGTTGCATCTCAATACAGAGAATCCTTAACGAATAAGGACACATAACACACAGGCGAGCTCTCTGCTGGGACTGCGTCAGGGATGCACGGGCCGCCCGGGCCACACTCAACGGCTCTCGTGCATTAGGGCTCCTGACTGTACCTGGAAAATGCACGGTCATCTTGGATGGAAAACAAGTGGAGTTTTCTCTAACTGAAATTCTTGGCCACCTGGCTACCTCCATGAACATCTGGGGGTCTGTGGATAAATGAGAAGAGAAAGGGCAAGAAGCACGGCTCTGAGAGCAAGAGTCAGCAAGTCAAGCAGGCTTCTTGGACCCGGCAGAGCAGCCAACACTGGCTGCGTTCAGAAATAAGACAACCCACAGATGTGCAGATACTGATGTGGAAGGCAGGCTGGTGCTCTAAAGTCTGAGAGCCCAGGATTCAAACCCCAACTGGGCCACTTTCCAGTCCCGTGACTTAGGACCAGTGACCTAGCCTCTCTGAGCCACCATTTCCTCATATCGCAAAGGGGGAGAGAGGTCCAGCTTGGTTGGGAGGGTTGAATGAAATGAGTTCAGCAGCCCTCAGACTGTTAATTGCTGAGACAGACCTCATTTCTTCCACCAACCTATCCCATTCTCTCATTTGCTCCTATTAACAACTTTGTAAGGTAAGTTGAATGATCCCCTGAGGCTCAGAGAGGTGATCAAGGCTAAGATTTCTAACCCAAATCGTGTGCCAACCACAGGAAATGGGGTTCAAGTGGGCTGATGTCAAAGACAGAAAGAACTACCGGTGTTTGACATCTCAGAATCAGGGAACTCTTAGGACCCATACACATGTTCCAGGCCAGAGAGAGAGAGGCCTCTGACTGGGCTGTTTTGGTGGAGGGGGTGGGAGGCCTCCCTTCCCAGAGCAGCTGGGCTTGCTACGCCCAGCCAGAGGAAAGGCACCACGCTGGGGGACTCCTCCAGGGCCTGTGGGTGAGTCCTGGGCCTGATGTATGACACTCATCCCTCCTTCCTGTCTCTACTGGCTCTGTCTTCACCCAGGGCCATTTCCCAAGCCATCCCATTCTCTTCCATGCTCACGCACGGGGATGGCCCTCGATCCCCATGAAACGATGGTGCCAATATCCTCCCCAATCTTCCTTTGGAGCTGCGCCCCGCCCCACCAGGCCTTGGCTTCATTGCAGTGGTCACAATTCCTCATCAATCCTCTGATGCCATTTATTTGGCTTATAATAAATCCCCTCCCCCAAACCCTGCTGTCCCACACCTCCCTGCTGCCCAAGAATGCCTTACCTTATTACCGTGATTAACTGGTACCATGCTAGAAAGCTGAGCCAGAATCAGAACTCTTGGGTGAAGAAGATTTGCCAAGGGTTACAATGCATGAGAATTGGAGTGGATAGAACTTGGCGCTTGAAACCTCTTCCCTCCATATAGAACTTTATTCTAGCAACTCATTAACTCTGAGCAGCGTAGTCACATTTCCAGAAGCTGGTGTCTGGGAATCTATTTGGATTTTGCAATCCTGCTCTTCCAACTGCCAGGCCCAGAACATTTCCCCCTCTTCTACTTATGGCCCAAATTTGTTACATTATATAAACTATGATTATTTATTGGAATATGTTGTCTTTATATTAGCCAACATTTATTGTGCATCTACTGTATGTCCAACCCGGTGCTAAGTATGTTCCACATGGCATCTCATCTAACCCCTGACAAACAGCTCAGAGAGGGGTAGTATAGCTAACTCTATCTTGTGGACATGGGCAGTGAGCCTAGAGCCTTAAACAGTTGGGGTGGCCCTTACATGCATTCACGTTTGAGGATGTCTGGCCTAAACACTGTAGTCATCTGGAAGGGGAAAGATGACCTCCAGCCAGGAGAAGGGAAGTGAGAAGGTAAGAACAGACCTGGCCAGAGGAGAACGGGAGGAAATAAGGAGAAGCACGTTCCAGGCAAAGGGAGAGCATGAACGATGGCTCAGAGACAGACAGTACACAGCCCCGGCTCTCAGGAGGCCCTTGAAATGCTTGTCGACTGGAGTTCTGTTGAATTGCTATTTCACCCACGGCAAATGCGTCTCAGATGACGATATGCGATCGAGAAGACATTCTGCGAGGGGGAAGGGACAAAGGAGCCCCTGCCTTGGGTGACAGCCACTCATCTCATTTTCTGAACAATCCACTAAGTAGCTTTCATGCCCGCCTTTTGCAGACAAGTGAACAGTCTCAGAGAAACGACTCCTCCATGAAAGATCGGAAGGCTAGAAAGCGGGAGAATCTGTACTCAGACCTAGCTCTGTATGGCTGTGTGGTTCCCAGTCCACTCTCCTCGCCAGGCAGAGGGAGGGGGCCCTGACTCCTGTTTCTGGCCCGCAGCTCCGGGGCTCCTTTCTGAGCTGAGCCGGAGGCTGGCTTGGACCAGTCTTGATTAGTGGATTAGGCCTCGGCTCCTTTAAGAAGCAACTGTTTTCCGTCCTCCTGATATTTTCTGCAGGAGACACAGCGATGCCGAGGTTCCGAGGTTCCGGGTGTCCCTGGTTGTGAGGGAGAAGGCTACAGGGCGCCTTTGGGCAGGCAGGCACGCAGCCACATTTAGGGCACAGCTCGAGTCAGCAGGGAAGGCTGTGTTGCTCCAAACGAAGCCCCAGATGGGGCCTCCGATGAGATCACCCCATCGTCCCTGGCCGCCAATTCAACATCTGCTCCCAACATATCGGCCTGCAAACATTTCAGATCCACACCCCCAAATCCAGATGTGCTTGTGTCATGAACTCTACACACTCTGCTAGAAATTACTGAGGTCTGAAAAAGGAAATTAAGCGCCCGCTCAGGCGCGTGCGGACCGGTGACCCAAAATACTCTGCACATGTCCAAGGTTTGGGTCGCTCGCCTTTAGTGACCCTGAAGGCCAGCTTCCAGCCAGCCGCCGGCCCACCTTCCTCTCCTCAGAGGTCATATTTGTGGGGATTGAGGCTTGCTTTCAGTTTAGTGCCAGGGAAAGGTGTATGAACGTGGAAACCGTTCTCTGCCCAGCGGTCAGATGCTGCTTTGTTTTTCTTTATTAGCAGACTGGTTGGAACTTCCATTCCATTTTCAGGCACTGCCTTTCCTGTAGTAGAGACGCCACAAATCAAGTGAACTCAGAAGCACCGCATTTCAGCCCTGGTTACATATACGGGTCATCTGGGGAGCTTGGAAAACACCAGTGACTCAGCCCCAGTGGGAAGGTCTGGACTAGAGGCCCCAGCAACCACATTTTCTTTAAAGTTCCTCAGTAGATTTTAATCCGCAGCTAGTGCTGAGAGCCTCTACTACGGAGATTACCCTTCTGGAGGGCTATAAAGCAATCAAAAAAAGAGGTGGGGGACCGGGTAGGGGAGAGGGGTAGGGGCTAAGAGCAGCGGCTTTATCTCACACAGTTGCAGGTAAATTCAGCTCTTTCACGAACGTGTCTGTCTGGACAAGGCATTTGATCTTTCTAAACCCGTTCCCTCCTCTGTCAGTGGGGGGAATGATACCTGACTGGGCTGAGAGAATGCTTAAATCAGAAAATGTTGGTGAAGTGCTTTGCACAGTGCTCGGCGTGTCACAGGGATTCTGCAAATGGTAACCATTGGTGTTATGTTACGACACACAGTCGGGCACGGGGAGGAGGAAGAGAGAGGGACTAGATTCATGCACATGAAAATATTAACACCAGTGAGGAGAATTGCAGACAAATTTTTTCTTTTCTCTTTCTTCATTGACTGTATGAATGACGACAGTTTTCCTTCTAACAAAGGTATGCAGATTATTCTTTGTGATGATAATGATAAAAGATAAAGAGAAATCTTCAGATTTTACAAAGAATGTGAAAAAATATGACAAAATCAGAGTACAAAACAGCATTTGCAGTGTAAATGTAACCATCTTTTAACAGCCAAAAAAAAAAAAAAGGCAGCAAAAAATTGGGAAGGTTTCCAGGTAGCCCTTCTTACACTTTCCTTCCTTCCTTTTGTGGTCTTCAATTTATTTTGTAATGAGAAGATATTCATTTTATAATAGAAAAACGATGTTTTGTTTTGTCGCCCTCCCTCCATCCTCTGAAGGTCTACCTAGGCCAATGTTGTAACCTTGGGGGTGCGGATGCCAAGTCTCTGTCCAGACCTTCGTAGGGCCGCCCCCACTGGACCAGCGGCCGGTCCCAGGGGGAGCGAAGGATGAGCCCAGGGTCCCGGCAGCGCCCGGCCTTGGGTTCCTTCCAAGACCCTTACAGTAGCTCCTGGAGCCACGTGAGGTCCTTGTGAGGGAGGCCCTCGCTGCTAACGGGGGCGCAGCACACCCAGTAGGCAGAAGATTCTTTCGCTGCCACGGAGGTGGGTCACCCGGGCTTCAGCTGCTCACCGGCGCCTCCGCGCAGGGAGGGTGGACTCCCTGGGGGGCTGCGTGTGGGGTCCTTAGCGGAAGATTCACAAGGCCGCTGAGAAGTTCCGAGGAGCCAGACGCTCCTTCATTTATTCACCGTGACTCCTTCGCTCGACACACATTTTGGGGGTGCCCAAGCACCACCTAGCATGTGGGAAGACAGATAAATAAGACCTTGTCTTTGATCTTAAGGAGCTCGTGGGGCTTGCATTCAATGACAAGCTAGTGTGAGAAGCGCCTTGATGGAGGCCATCTCTGGGCGCCCAACACAAGAGAGGCACATCAGGGGGGGGGCGGGGGGAGGCCAGAGAAGACCCCGAGTCCTGAGACGGGTCTTGTCTGATAAGCAGGAATAACCAGAAGCTGGGGAGAAGG
The DNA here is from genome assembly GCA_002007465.1 of Ailurus styani. Lineage (NCBI taxonomy): Eukaryota > Metazoa > Chordata > Mammalia > Carnivora > Ailuridae > Ailurus > Ailurus styani. Next base: position 1,485,398 of record LNAC01000137.1, read on the forward strand.
AAGTGTTAGCAGAGGGAACAACAGAGGTGGCTCAGAGACGGGGGATGGGCAGTGTTGGGAACGCTCTCAGAGCTTTCGCTCGGACTCTCCCAAACCTTGGTCGTTCCCATACCACCCTTGTGGATTTGGCCTCATCTATGTCCTACCTGTATTACTACTGTTTTTTATCTTTAAGTGACTCACTGTTAAAAAGCTTCACTTAAAAGTACTGTCAAAGAAATTTGGCATTGTTACAATGAATAGAAAAATCAGTAACACCTGCTTACCATGAATGAGAAGTCACTTTAAAGACAAATGTCAGTCCAAGTTACTGAATTCTATGTAGATTTTGGTGAGCTGGGCCTAAAACCTGTATTCTCTTTATACAAAAGAGAAGTTCGCATATGTTCAAGGGCTGTACAGACACATAGCGGCTTTCTTCTGGGTCATCAGAGGCTCAGAGGAGAATTAGGAAAGGAATAACTTTCTCATTCTATGATTCAAGTTTCCTTAATGCCTAGAGGCTAAGTACTACCTAAACCCTCTCCTGCAACTAGCGGTTTGTGTCCCATGTTCTGGAAAACACAGTCCCAGAAGACCCTCCATGAGAGGGTGAACTCATTTCCAAAGACACAAACAGGAAAGCCCAAGGAAACGCAAAGGGAAGCCCCAGTTAGTCACCTGCAAACTCTTCCTGAACTTTCTGTGCACCTTAGGCAGTGTCTTGGGCACAAACTTAGGAAAACCACAAGTGGAAGAATCTAGAAGCTGTCTCTGTGCCTTTTGTGGCACAAGAGAAGCTAAAATTCCATGAGCTCTCTAGAAAGTCATTTCTGGCAATGCTCACCACTCCCTAAATGCCTATGCTAAATATTGTTCCTGAGGTCCTCCAAAGTGAGCTTTTATCTTATCACAACTTGGTAAATATTATGATGGCCTGTGGTTTTTATTACCACAGAAGTATAAATGCTAACTTTTTCATTTATGCAAGAGGTGGCCAGAAAATCTCAGTAGTGAGAGCTTGAAAGCAATTACATCCTTGTTATTTGGAGGTTTGGCCAGATGTCAAGGGAGTTTATAGCCAAACCACTACTTTGGTGGTGTTTTGTCCCCCAAAGTAATCAAAAAACTAATGTACCAGAAGGAAATAATATGTTTGTCTACTATATTGGGAGAGCTGAGGCTTTGCTCTTAGATGAAATACCATGGAAATTCCTTTACCAGTTAGGAGAAATGATGCATTGGGTGGTATTTTTTGGCTTGGGTGAATATGTTTTTCTTTGGTCAATGATATTTCTGAAATGGTAGAAAGCTCAGAAAAAATAGGGAAAATACTATATGTTTGCGTGTGTGTGTGTGTTTGTGTGTGTGTGTGTGCATGTAGATAGGTACGTAGATACCTGGATTCATAAACAGATATCCACACTGAAAAATGAGTTAGGCTGCTGGTGTCAAATAGAATAAATTGCTCCAAAACTTACTGAATGGTTGCATGAAACTTCTGGAAGACAGAAGAAAGCATTGCCTGTTCAAGTCAACTTTGATGTACCTGCTGGACAGAGTCCAGTGGAGAGGAATTGCCTGGGCAGTTCTGGAAGTACCCCAGGTGACAGTCGTTTCCAGAATTCATGGCGACCCCAGGACACTGGACAGGATATCCCTTACCCCCCCAAGGCAGCTTGTGAACCACAAGGCCCAGACTGGTAAGGTTTCAGCTAAGCTCAAGTAGCTCGGTTTGCTTTTCTTGCATAGGATTTGATCGTTTGTCTACGATTTGTCTGATACATTTGTGACATTGTGCTCAAAGATTTATTTTGCATTTTTAAAAGTTTCATGAGCTACTTAAAAACAAAAACAGCAGAGAAGTGCACAAAGTTGTTTTATTCTTAATAATGAAAGGTTAGAAACAACCAAAATGTGAGATACATTAAATATTCTGCTGCCGCTAGAAAAGATAGGCCTTTGTGCATTCACATCGAAAGGAGTTCACCAAGTGGGAAAGAAGTATTTCACAGGATGGTGGACTTCTCTCCCTCTCTCTCTACCTCTCTCTCCTAATGTAATCGATGGAATATTTTCCCATGTATATTGAAATACATACAGTTTTATTACATTCACAAATGCTTGGAAGTTCTAGAAGAATGATACAAACCAATCTTAAGGGAAATTTGGACCAGAGAGGGATTTTCCCTTCATGTTGCTTAAATTGTTTATGATATACTATGCATTTCCAAAAAAAAGCTTAAGGAAGCTGAATTTTTAAGAAAAGAACAAAATGAAAAAGAATTTAACATATGCTTTCATTCTATCAACCCGGGAACCATGAAGAAGACTTTAAAAAACAAACCCAGAAAGATTATATCAGATCAGAGACTTTTCTGTTTTAGCCTTAGTTCTTGGTGTCAGTCAAACGCTGTTTTCAAATTTGGTCCATCTCATGAATCTACATGACAAACTCAGGCTCAAAACACTTCTAATTTGTGGTCACCATGGGTGACCGCAGAGTGACCACCAACTCAGTCTCTGGCTTGATGGAGTCCACTAAGAGCTAACTGATCCAGAGAAGCCCAGGTTCACTTAAAAGCCTTCTTCCTGAAGAATCCAGTAACCTCTGGAATGCCCTGGATGTTTTAATAATAACTAATCACTTATTAAACACTAACTGTCACAAATTCCATGCTAAGGCATTACCTTTTATCTTCATAAAACTTTTGGAAGTAAAAATTATTGTTCCCATTTTACAGAGGAGGAAACTGAGGTCCACGGTGTTTAAGTATCTCACCTAAAATTACAGGGTGGCAAATGGCAAAGCTTGTGCCCCTATCTCTGTCTACTAATTTTCTTGATTTTCTAATTTCTAGGTTCTTCGAGGCAGAGAGTGAAGTAGTGTCTGCTTAAGGACCGTGGGACGCTAATAGCCCTCTGAAAGTTTTCAGTGCACCCAAAGACTTACTTATTCACCTGCAGTATCTGTCCCATCAGTAATTTTCCCCTTTGGTTGGTACAAATTACTGTAGCAATCAAGATGCATGCATCCCATTGTTCTCTGACATTTAGATATTACAAGCCTTGGATAGTTTTTAACCAAGGCAGCAAAATCCTTTCATAAATGAGTTCATTTCAGGGGGAAAAATGTGTTGGCAAGGAATAAACTATAACTTGTCAAAGGCATGCATATTATTTTTTGCTAAATTCATGTTTTCCCTTGTCGACCAATAGATGAGCATAAAGACTTTTGTAACATTCATTCTGGTAATTCACCAGCGATATCATTATGATATAATATCCTCTTAGCAATAAAGAATAATTTACGGATCTGGGGATGAGGTTTTTAATGATAGTGCTTACAGGATATTGGCTCATGTGAAATTTTTTCTGGGTTAGATTCTTAAATCCTTTTAATAAAGTAAAATTGAAGGATTATGAGGTAAACACTTTGATGAGTTCCTGAATACTCATTACTCCCCCCTCTGCTGTGTAGAGTCTAGTGGCTGGGGACTTGATTCTAGCACCAGAACTGGACTCTTAACAGTCCAAGCTGACTGCCGGGGGACCCCTTTGCCTATTGGTGTAGGAACTCACAGCTAACCTCATCAGAACATGGCATTCCACTGGCCTAGAGAATTGGTGTGGGAATAGACATGTCGTCTCATTTGGACCAATAAGTTCCATAGGGAAGTTGATGGTGGCTTCTGGAAAAAAAAGTGTCCTTACTGTTAAGAGGGATACCACAGGAAAGCCAGTGTCTGTGTCTGTGGATGTTGTCCTGCCTGGGATGCAAGGCCTGGAATGACGGTCGTCACCTCAGTACCATGCTGAAGGTGAGACTGGGGTGCAGAAGAAGACGGAAGCAAGAGGACCTTAGAAAACAGGGTTGGAAGCATCGGTAGAAATCAGCCACAGAGCCTGCCCTCTTGTTGGCTGTTGGTAAGTGAGTCAACAGATTTTCTTATTGTCAAAGCTGCTTTCGAGTTTCTGTCACTGTCACCTAAGTATGCTGGATCAGTCCACTCAGGCTGCCACAACAAAATACTGTAGACTGGCAGCTGAAACAGCAGGAATTTATATTTTCACTGTTCCGGAAGCTGAGAAGTCCAAGACCAGCCTGACAGCTGCCTCGGCTCCCGGTGAGGCCTCTCTTCTCACCGTGCCCTCACACAGGAGAGAGAAAGAGAGAGGAAGCAAGCTCGCTTGCTCTCTTGCTCTCTTGCAAGAAGTTTCTCTTCTTATAAGGGCACTAATCCTATATGAGGGCCCCACCCTCATGACCTCATGCAATCCTGATTACCTCCTGAATGCCGCATCTTCAACAATCATCTCGTTGGGGGCTCGGTCTTCAATATATGAATTTGGGGAGGATGAAAGCATTCAGTCTGTTATACATCCTAAAAAAATACCAGCTGCAACCATTCCCTTTGGTCTAATTCCTACTTTATCATGCTATTGTCACAAAAGACTCCAACAGGGACCAACTCTTCAGAGATAAGACCACATCAACCATTCTACTCCATGGACTAGAGCCAAATCATAAAGAGCGGGTGGGTTAACTTGCCCAGAAACATGACTTAGTTGGTTTTCAGCTTCCATGCTTTCTCCATAAGGATGTCTAACTCACAGTCACCAAATAGGTCCAAATAGGGTTTCAAAACTGTTGGTGACCCAATTGGAAGAATCTACGCATTGCTCTCGGTTAATACAGCTGAGCCTAACCTGAGGCTAAAGGTCATGTAACCTCCTACCATGGACCTATTGGTGGAAAAGAATTCTAATCCTGAAACCTTGTTTCAAGGGACAAACACATAAGGCAATTTTATTTTTACAGATCTTGATAGATTAATTAACCTTAAAGTTACTCCCTTTTGTTTTATTTCGATATTTACATGTACCGAGTACCCAGGAAGATGGTAATATACATATCTCCAGATCTTCTGCAACAAACCTGTTTATTTTTGTTTCATCCAATGTTGTTATGGCCATTGACCAGAGAGACGCCCCCACCCCCACCCCACCGCTGCTCCTGCAGGACCCGATAACATTCTAAAAAATACCCTCGGGGAACCGGATCACACACTCGCTTCGACTTCCTGCGCCGGGATGTGGGGGGTGAGACAGAGGCGTGTGCACGCGTGTGTCGCGCTGTCGGCCGCGGTGTCGCGGGCTGCTTCCAGGAGCATTGATGTGGCAGCTCGAGGGACCCGTTCCTCCAAGTGGAGAAGGATGGAGCAGGTCTCCAGGCCCGGAACACACAGACATGTTTCCCCTGCCGCCTGCCAGGGGACCGCTACCGAGGAAGTTGCCAGGGTGAGCCTTGGCCCGATCAGCGCCTCGGGCCGAACTGCTCTTTTTTGGAACCAAGTAATTCACACCCACTCGGAGTCTGGCGCGGGCACATGCCTCTTCCAGCTGGTGCCTCTGAAGGAATCTAAGCTTCCAGAACGTCTGAGCTGCTTGAGAGGGACAAGAAGCTCGGGGACTCGGAGAAGCTCTCCTTGACACAAGGGAAACCTCTGTTAAAGGCACACCGTTTTAAGAGGAAAAGCAAAGCGCCTGGACCTCAGAGCCCTTGCTGAAGAGGCTACCGAAGCCAGAAACTGCCAGCGGATTGTGTAGGAAGAATTTCCACAATTCCCAGGCCTGTATTTGGCCCCTCGGTTTGAACATTCTGGTAGACAATAGAGGCACGGGGGGGTTTTCCGGTCAGAAAGAATAATGCAAAGAGCAAAGCAAAGGCTGGCAAAAGCAAATGGTCTGTCCCCTGGGCGTAATAGATCTCCGGAGACACGCGAATCTAAAGAAAGCTTAATTAAATTTAATGGACAAACCTCTCGGTGCTAGGAGGCATTTTAATGTGATATTTCGGTTCTGGGTCGACAAAAATCACTCTTCCTTGCCTCGCTGCTTTGTCCTTTAAATGAAACAAACTTCCTGATTAGTGCCATAACTCTCGGGACCGTCGGTGTTCCGTCTGCTCTTGACCTCTCCAGGACACCTGAAGGGGCTGCTCACTGTGCCTGCAGGACTCTGGCTGCATATGTCAGAAGGGAGCCCCGAGGGGAGGACAGTGGTGTCCCCACCATCTAGGCACCTCGGTGTCTGCCTAGGACATGGTGCAAAGAATATTCGACGAATGAATGAAAGGAAGAAGAGGGAAAGAGAGGAAGGGAGCGAAGGAAAGAAAATACATCTACTAAGAAGGGCTGTAGCTAGAGAAAGTGTCTCAGGCATAGCCCAGTGAAAGAGCAGAAAGGAGAGGGTGTGTTTCTTTAGAAGAAAGCACTAACAGAACCTCAGTAGTTCCATTTTGATTAGGTAATACTTGTCCCATCTTCTACCTATGCCCTGCTCCCCACTGCCACCCCTGTGACTCCGGAGAAACTGACCCCACTCCTAGCTGGTTCTGGTTGGCTGAAGCTCATTCCATCCTCTCCAGTGATTGGTTCAGGAATGACTGTCTGATCCATTTTGGGCCAATGGAATGCAAAGAAGGTTCCTGGGTTCCGGGGAGTTTTCTTGTCCTGAGTCCCACTGAGATTGTTAACATTCTTTGCTGGTGGCCACAGATGAGGCTGACACTTGGAGAAGGGTAAGGTCGGGAGAGTAATTGGAGGTAGATGACACTGGTTGAAGCATATCGTGAAGCCCAGCGGACTCCTAGACTTCTAGTTATAGCAGCCCATCGGCAACCTTACCTTTTGTCCCCTGTGAGTTGGATTTTCGGTTACCTGAAAGGATCCTAGCTGATCTGCTCTCAATGACTGCTTTTTGAAACCACAGCCAAGGAGCAATCTCTTCTCCAACCCAGGATGGAAGGTGGGTGGGGAGGAAATGGAAAAACCCAGGAACCACAACATTAAGGGTGAACAGCCACTCCTGCCCCGGGCCCACCACTCCAAGCCTGCCCACGCTGTGATGGCTTTCATTGCCACACTTTGCCCTTTGTGGACTGGTACTTAGAGTAAGACTTAGGAAAGATCTTCAAAGCTCTGCATCGAATTGTGTGACACTTAATCTCTCTGAGCCTCAATCTGCTTCAATCTATATTAAATGGATTAAATGAAGGTTAATAAAGATTCCTAACTCAAACGTTCTTCACAGAATTTCTGGGAAGATCAAATGTAAAGTAATTCTGAAGGGCTGCAAATCTCAACAGAGTTATTATTACAGCTGACCCTTGAGCAAGACAAGGATTAGGGGTACCCAAGTCCCTTCAGTCAAAAAACCACATGTAACTTTTGACTCCCCCCTCCCCTCCCAGAACTTAACTACTAATAGCCTATTATTAACCAGAAGCCTTAGCAATAACATAAAAAGTTGATTAACACGTATTTTGTGCATTATATCTATTATAGAATATATTCTTACAATAAAGTAAGCTAGAGAAAAGAAAATGTTAAAATCATAAGGAAGAGAAAAATGTATTGACAACACTATACTGAATTTATACATACATTAAAAAATTCCACTATAAGTGGTACTCATACAGTTCAAACCTGTGTTGTTCAATGTCAACTGTATTATCCCTATCTGATCTTTTTTGTTTTTCTTTTTATCTCCCTGGTCTGCCTCCTGGACAATGCTAATATCTGATAACTTAGTCCTGAGCTTCCTGATAGCCAAAATAAAAAGGGGGAATTATTTTTAAAGACAATATCATGCAGGGCGCCTGGGTGGTTCAGTGGGTTAAAGCCTTTGCCTTCAGCTCAGGTCATGATCTCAGGGTCCTGGGATCGAGCCCCGCATCGGGCTCTCTGCTCAGCAGGGAGCCTGCTTCCTCCTCTCTCTCTGCCTGCCTCTCTGCCTACTTGTGATCTCTCTCTGTCAAATAAATAAATAAAATCTTAAAAAAAAAAAAAGACAATATCATGCAATGCACCATACCTGGCACTGTGAAAGTTATAAAAATGATTAAGACATGGCTCCTGCCCTCAAAGATTTGACAAGATAATAAGGATGAAAACCCATCAATAAAAAATTTTTAAAAAATTAAGTGTATAAAGCATTCCTAAGTAATACAAATATTATTACTTACCATCTAGAGAAAATCCATGTCAGTGAGAGGAGAGAGATTAATTCTAGCTCTGGGAAAAGACCTGATGAAAGAAGGGATATTTGAACTGGATCTTCGGTGGGCTTGGAATCTGATCATTGGAGATCGGTGGAAGCAAGGTACCTGAATACAGCATATTGGAGAAAGGTTGACTAACATACTTGGTCTGGAGCGTACTAGGGTGCGTGTTCTCTCTCTGTGTGTGTGCATGTGTGTACATTAGGTAAACTAGGAAATAAAGTTAGTGAAGGAGATTGGGGTCCGTTTTAACAGTCCTCGAATGCCATGTTCAGGACTTTGAACTTCATTCTGTAGAACATGAGGGAAAGTCCCTGAGAGCTTTTTGGTAGGAAAGTGACATGATCCTAGCTGTTTTCCAAAAAATACATTTTGGTGGAATTTCATCCCAGAGATCAAAATGGAAAGTGTGGCTCTGCTGTGAGCTAATATATTTCTATCAGAAACTTATCCGAAACTTATCCATTCCTTGTGCCATTGTGTGTTCACTTGACAATTTTTCATTACATTGATTCTAAGTCAGTTATTCCCAAAGAAAAGACAGAAATTCATCATCTTTCCTTTATGATTTTCTCCTCTGTCATCAAACACATCAGCAAGCATGAGTTTTATCATAATTCAATTCCCGCCTTCCGCCCACCTTAATTACATGCATTTCCACTTGATAATAATTCACCGGCATATTCCAGAAGATCAGGGTGTTAAACTTCTGTTTGTCTTGGCAACTTTTTGGGGAGAATTTCTACAACAATGCACAGGACAGGAAGCTGTTTCACACTGCTTTTCCATGAGCAAGAGAGTCGTTTTGTGGCCTTAAAGGCTCAGAGTTTATCCACCTGATGCAGCCATGAAATTTGTCATGAGAGGGGCCTTTGGGGACCATCCGTTGGGATATAATGAAAGGGAGAATTGCCAATAATGATTTTTTTTTTACAGCCACCAGCACCAAGAACATTGCTTTCTCTTCTCCAAAACATTAGCCTTGACTCCAATCACTAAAATGAGTTGAAATTTGTTGATCACTCAGGATCAGAATCCTAGGATAAAACTTAAGTGTGCCCGCTTTTCCTCCAAATGCTCCAAATCCTAGGATAAAACTCAAATGTGCCCACTTTTCCTCCAATTCAGTGAAATGAATGCACTACTTGAACAACCATCAAGTGTAAAGTCAGGGTCTCTAAAAGTCTTCACTGATTCCTCTAGGCTGAGTTCGCTGCCACCCCTTCTCTGCACTCTTGTATAATGTCTTGTGCATTTCATCATATGACATTTATTTTGTAAATAAAGAGGACCTGTCTCTGAAATTGGTGTCCAAGTCTGCATGAGCAAGGATGACTCCATTTCTCCTGCTCCATTGCCCTGCCCTGCTCTCCAGCCAGCCCAGCAGGGGCACAAGCTTGGGATTTGACCTGTTACGGGACCCCCACTCACATGGGGAATCCAAAGGAAATTCTGGCCAGTGCTGGCTTCCTGTTTTGCCTGGAGATTCTTTCCAAGTTGGACTCAAAACTCATGCCAGGGACCAGACATAATTTGATACACAGATCAAGCTGAGACTTCAAGGAGACATCTGAGCACAGAAGGCAACTGGCTTCTTGGATCTAAGATACAAAAACACAATTGCAGAATGTGCTGAATTCTGAAGACCACAGCTGATGACACTGGGAGTCTCAGAAGTGCAGACAAACCCAACAGAACTGGGCAGAATCTCAGTCCCCACGCTTTTTCCCCAAGATGCCCAGACACTGCCATTCACTCCTTTGGTGGAAGAGCTTTATTGTTTACACATGGATAGGAGGAAACAGAATGTAATATTTTTGAAGATGAAAGCAGAACTCCTCCCAGAAAGAGAGAGGTAGTCAGGTCTTGAGGATGAAGCCCCCTGGCCATGGCAGGAGTAGACTGGAAAGGAGGACAAAGAGGACCAAAGTGTGTAGACTGGTAAACGGGATTTTAGGGGTTGGGAGAGAAGGGAACAAATCAGATAAGAAAAGAGAGATTAAGATCAACACAGAAATAGAAGTGGGTTCTCCTTCAAGAACTTCCCCACTGTGGGAACACCCAAAGTGCTTTGAAGAACATTCTAAAGTTCCATTTTAAGTTATTTGCTGAGCTGTGTAGTCATTCATTGCCTTGGTGGCTTCAAACCTTCAAGAGGTCTTCCAAGTCTTGGGCCAGAAGCACTCTGGGGAAAAAAGTAATTGGGGTGACCCAGAGCAGAAAAGGGGTGGTATACATGGAAGGGAAAACAAAGAGTAGTTGTAGAATTCAGCAAAAACAGGAATTCAGGTCAGAGGTGACTATGGAAAATCTGAGTCACTCTAAGAACATCCCCTAGATACAGAGAAGATCACCATGTCCCCAATCCAACATAGGTTAGATGAAGGTTCAAGGTTAAAAAAGTCTCAAAGGCCAGCATGACCCCAGCAGGCTGGGCAATTTGGAAATATCCATGCAGCTAACATTTGAATTAAACATGCGTGATGTGATTCTTTAAAATGCTGTGGTGATATTTTTTCCTTTTAAATACAATACAATTTTGGAGGGAACACAGTCATTTTGAGTCCTCTTCTAGGATTCTAGAAAGCCCAAGGGAGGACGGGTGGGAAGTACAATTGTATCATGATTTTTTCCCTCCTAAAAGAAGATTCAATATTATAAATTAAGAAGTTCTTGACTCAGGAGAATCTTGATTTGCCTCCGATTCTTTGGAACCAGACTTCATGACTATTGAATCACTATTAGTAGTGACAATTCAGTGATTCACTGGTCAGCTTCACTCAACTCTGATTCACTTCACCCTTTCCCTTGTGCATGCACAAGGTGGGGGACCAGAAGGCATGAAACCAGAGCTGAGAACCAGAAGAGCTAGTGTCTCCCCATCTGGGAGAATTACCGCCATCACAGGAAAGTGCTGGGGAGGAGGGTCTTTCCATCCTCAGCCCCCTCTTCCACGTGGGATGTGCTTGGCTTCTGATGCTCATTCTGATGCTCTAATTCCTTCCTCTGCAGCCTACGTTCTCCGTGTGTTTGGGTGGAGCTCTGCTTCAATGAAGAGAGGCCGGGAAATATGGGGTTTGAAGAAGAGATCAAATACCTGTAAACAAGTCATTTCTTAGGGTTCAGATGTGCATGACACTTTAAGAGAAATGATAAAAGATATATTTTTGGAAGCTGGACTTTCCATTCCCTCTGAGGCCACACACACACACACACACACACACACACACACACACACACACAATCTCCCTCTTGCAGATTCCCACCAAGCCACCTGAAGCCGTTTTGGGAACTACTGGGGCTCTGCACGAGCTGAGGCCAGGGCACATAGGAGACAAGACACAACAAGCATTTCCAGAAACACCTCACAATGTGATCATCAATGTGTAATATGAGCTGGAGCTTAGTTAAATAAAATGTGAAAGCCATATTAATGTCTCTTTTGGCTGTCCAACGTCGTATTTCATTTTCCTTTCCAAGGAGGCAGAGAGTAGGGCCAGCAAATAAATTATAGATGAAACCCCCATCATATGTTTATAAATACACTAACATTAGCATTTTACTTCCTCATAAATCTGCAGCAAACACTCAGGCACAAGATAGAAAGCCCTGTAAAACAATGATATATTCTCTGCTCCCAGGCGTTGACTAGTGGCCCATTCACTCGCGGTGCTGTTCTTCAAACACGCTCCCTCCGCTCATGCCCCCTCATTTAAAATCCATTTTAATTTAAAGATGCGCAAGGCAGTGCTCGTGGTACATTTACTCATCCTAGTTATACATCATGGAGCAAGGAAAAGAAAATTGTTTCATCTAGAGATACGGTTCAATGTGGTCACCACTGAACAGTGGAGTAATTACCATATCAGGCCCACTCAAAACGCAGTCAGGGTGTTCTGTGACCTATCATTTGCTAATCTGCATAGTGAAGTATAGCTTCATAACTATAAATTGCTGACTTAATTAAAACCAGGACCTTTCTGTCATTTAATTACAGGGAGAAAGGTTATTGCTTAAATGCAATTTTCCAAATGTGATTTCTTAACAGTTATTAACTGCTTCACCATCATTTATTGTTTCAGATTTTTCAATTTGAAAATACTCCCCGTGACAGAAGTAATGACTTCATGAAAAACTCAATCTAGAGGGAGGCCAGCCAGCTCATTTGTTTCTTATAAGTGGAGCCGACAGGAAACTGGAAAATGTCACCGAAGGATCCGGGGATGGCTCTCACTTTCAGGGAGTAATTAAAACCCAGAGTTTCTATCAGAAATGGGGAGAGGTTGTTTGGGATATTTTAAAGGTGGTCCCTCCCTTCCTTTCTAGCTGACGTGTCTTTTTGCCTTACAAAATATGGCGGAGTTGGGGTGGGGGGGTTGGTGGTGGTGGTGGTAGGACTGGACTTTGTGAAGGCCCTCGGGCAGCAGGATGAGCCTCAAGGGGGCCAAAGATAGCATTTGGGGTCAAGCAGCTACTAGACACCAATTTGAATGTCTGGGTCACTGGCTTTTTGTAATATCCCCACATCTAGGATTTCTTCTCCCACAGGAAGAGAACCACCACAAGTCTGGGTGGGACAGGTAGCCCCACAGTGAAGAGAATAGTCCACATTTTCTTTCAACCTGTGTCTTTCTTTGATCCTTGAATGGTTGTGTCTTCCCTTCCTCTTCTCACTTTAATAGGTAGCCTAGAGGTCAGGCAACTAGAGGGGAGAGACCAGTTGAGGTTGGCCCACAGAGAAAGCCTGAACAATTGAGCATCTCCCAAAGCACAACCTGTTCTCTTCCGTAACATGGAATTTAGCTATTGTTTTAATGCTCATGTGCACTAGAGATGAAGCTGATAAACGCAGTTCTTCACTTCCTGTGCAGCTCATCTCCAGCAGAGGAGCCAAGGCTTTAGATGAGATGGAAAAATCTGTTTTTTTTTTCCTCGACCCTGACAGCTCCATGCTAGAAAGTTTACAAAATGAGTATGTCTGCTTTCTGCCGCCGGGGCCCTGAATGTTGGCTCTGGACAGGAGTGGCCTTGTTTGCCGGCTGAGGAGACGCCCCTGCTTCCCCTTCGCTTTAGAAGAGGGTTACAGTTACAACTGCTCTGATAACGACGTGAAAATCCACCCAATTTCTGTATATTTTTGCCTTTTCTTTTGCCTTTATTCATTGTAGCAGATACACAAAAATGACTAATGAGGATTTCATAAACTCTTAATCTGATTATTAATAATCCCTACACTCTCCATCAGCATTGTGCTTTGCAGTTTTCAAAGTAGCTTCATCCACTTCACCCATTGCAGTTCAATTAAGCAAATATTTTAGTAACACAGATATTAAAAAGGCATGGCCCCTGCCCACATTCAATCAGGGGAAGGCACATGAACCCTAATCTAATTCTANCCCCCCCCCCCCCCCCCCCCCCCCCCCACCCCCGCCGATAAACAGAAACACACTCAAACTTGATCAAAGTAAGTGAACGCAAAGCTCGGCACAGGCATTTGGAGACTCTAAGGAATCCAAGGATAGCAACCTAGGTATAACCAGGCTTCAGGCGAACTAGAGTGGGAAGGCGAGATCCAAGGCTGCTTTGCCTCTCGGGGCCACATGGTCTCCCTTGTCCGTTCCTTGTTGGGTTTCTGCTCACACTTCTCTTGCTTGACCAGTTGGTTCTCCTCTTTCGTCCTTTCATACACAGTCCAACATGGCGGCCGTCATGTCTTCTCAGCTCCATTGAGCATCACCAACCACCAACAGCTGTGTCTCTTCTTGCAAATTTCTGGAAGCAGTAATCTGGGTGTCTGAATGCTTCCCTATCTAGAAATTGTGATTCACGGGCTAACTGGAACTTTGAACAGAGCAAGAACTAAAACACATCTCTAGGACAGCAGATCAAAAATCATGATCTTTATTTGAGAACTAAGGAAATGAAACCTCAGAGAGGTTAAGCAACTTGCCACGGTTCACAGATTATGCAGCTAAGTCACGTCTACATTCTGTCCCCGTCAATGCCTCTCCCAGGAGCTAGACACACTGAGTGCATTAAAATAAGAGATTACTATTATATATATGCACATGATGGCAGGTTTTCATGTTTGTTATCTTTCCTTTTAGCGATTGACTTCAGCACTTTTTTCCCTTAACAACTGGCAAGAGTACGAATCTTCTAGTTAAAGGGGGAAATTCTATTGTATTAAAATGAGAAAATAAATTATTTCTTTTTGGTAGTTAATACAAGTAAAGCTCTCATTGGCACCCTGTTAGCCAATCTATTGGCTATTAATATCACCTTATCAGAAAGATGATGGAGGAGAGAAACAATGACTAATACACATTCAAGTATTTAATTTGGAAGCCAAATGTTACATTTTTTTAATACACTGAATGCACAACAGTGACAGAGTTAATTTCATTCTTGCCAAGATTGCTTTATGTGGCATCCTCCTATTTTGGTATAAAAATCTAGCTCTGTCATGGATGGGCTCCAAAAGTGCCCTGAATGACTCGCTTTGAATCTTGGCAGAGGAAGTTATTTGGATCCCCTCCCTACCATCACCGCTGCCACCAGAAATGAGGTGGTTTTGGAGAAACATTGTCTTATATTTTATGAAATGACCAGTTGTTATAAAACAACGTCCAGAATGGGATGTGTGATATGCAATGGTAAGAGGATGACAATTCCTGGATGTGTGTGTTGGTGCCTTTTTTAAAGTGGACACTCCAATCTGGTCTGCCACATCACGGCTTCTTAGCAGCAAGCTACAAAACCACACAAGCCTTGTACACATACCTCATTTCTGGGCTGATTCTGCAATTTAAAGATTGTCTGTTCACTCGAACTCACTGCATCAGGTAACTACATTGATTCTGGAGGAGTCTTCCCTCCCCCTACCCATCAGTCTGGTGTTTTATTTGTTGTTGTCATTGTAACTGTTTTATTGAGATATTATTCACAGATCAGTTCACCCACTGAAAGCATACAACTTAATCTTTTTTTTAATATATTCACAGATTTATGCAGCCAACACCATAATCAATTTTGAACACTTTCCACCACCCAAAAAGAAACTTCACACCCCTTAGCAGTAATCTTTCAGTTCCTCTAACCCTAGGCAACCAACAAAACTACTTTCTCTAAAGATTTGCTTATTCTGGATATTTCATATAAAAGGAATCATAGAATATGTGTTCTTTTGGTCTGCACATCATTTTTTCAATGGCTGAGTAACACTCCACTGTATGGACATACCACATTTTATTTATTCAGTCGTCAGTTGGCGGACACTTGGGTTGTTTCCACTTTTTGGCTATTACGAATAAGACTGCCATGAATATTCATGTACAAGATTTTATATAAACATATGTCTTCAATTCTCTTAACTATGTACCTAGGAATAAAAAGGATTGCATTAAAAATACACAACAGGTTGGGAGGAGGGGCAAAAATAGGTGAAGGGGAGTGGGAGGTACAGGCTTCCAGTTTATGGAAAGAATAAGTCACAGGGATAAAATACCATTGTATAGTGACAGATGGTAGCTATACTTGTGCTGAGCACAGCATAAAGTATAGACTTGTTGAATCACTATGTTGTACACCTGAAACTTATGCAACATTGGGTGTCAACTATACTGCAATTAAAGAAAAAGAAAAAGGCAGAAAAGAAAAAAACTGTAATAGGTATTTGAAGAACAGGATTTTATGTTCTCTTTGGTGATGATCCATTAAAAAATATTTTACTCATTGAAATATGTTCTCTTTGGTGATGATCCATTAAAATATTTTGCTCACTGAAATATGTCCTCTTTGGTGGTAATCCATTAAAATATTTTGCCCATTTAAAATATTAAAATATTAAATACATGAAAGAAGTCTTGGAATTACTCTTCTGTAACTTCCCCTCCCACCCCAATCTCCGGCCTATACAGCAGAACCCTCAAAGGTTTTCCTTTCCCTCTAAGTACCACAAAGACGGCCTAAAACTCAGCTCACAGACATTTTTTCTTTCCCTTTTCTTTATCTTATCTATTCTATTCACCTTTCCTTACCTATTTTCTTGCCCTGGCCTGTAGTTTCTTCTCCTTCTGATTTAAATCTTGCCGCCTCACTATGTTCTACATCTTTCCTACTATTTTCCTTTATCTACACAGAGGTAGCAAACAGCTCAGGCTGGTAGGTGCTTCAGAGAACCTAAGTGAGTCCATGGAGTGTGCATGAGGGTGGGGAGCGGCTGGAGGGCCAAGGGGTTGGAAGACGGAGAGTGAGTAGGAAACACCACAGACACTATAATTAGGCTGCTTCCAGTTACTCTTAACATTGTGATGTATCCTAACCAAGTCCAACTCTGAAAAAATATCTTGAAAATGTAATATGCGTTTTACTGAAGGCCACCAAGGAGAGCTGCATAGCATGGCTCAGTCAGGGTCCCAATGATTCTCTTCACTCATCTTTCTCAGCAGAACCCATTCGGCATGACAGCTGGTCCCTTTCTCCCTTCTGCCTCCCCACAAATCTGTGAAATCTTACACACCAATGTCTTGAATCCTGTCACATGCATAAAATAATGGTGTTGGGCTAAATAGTCTCTTCCATCTGAGCACCCAATGGTTCTGCGAAATCCACGTTCTTGAAATGTAAGCACTTCGCAACAGGAAATTCATCCCCCGAATGAGCTGAGTTACAGAAATTTTGCCTTCACAACTTGTGCAGCAGCAGGTAAGCCCTAAGTCTTTTGTCTAGGGTGGTGGACAACAGTAAAAGGGTAGTTCGCAGATCTGTGAGCTCTGACATGAGACTGCATGAAATTCTTTCCCTTTGGGAAGAAGATGCTAGGTTTTTATCTGCCGGAGAGCTCTCACCTGCCAAACTTCCTCTAGGAACAGACCTTGCTTCCTCTTGTGCTGGTCACAATCCCTCACTGGCCACCATGACTGACCAGAGAAGATGGCTAAGTGACTCAAGGCCAATCAGAGTCTATTTGGGGGGATTTTCCCAAATATAAACCGGAAGAAACAGCTCTTCTTCCTCTTCGTAACAAGCTGTAAGGATGGAATCCTGGAGTGGCCCGAGTTCATGTCTCCTGTCATTCAGAGAATCTGATCTTCAGAGTGAAGCCAACATGGAAGAGAAGCAGAAAAGTGAGGAAGAGAACATCTAGCATTTTCCAGCCAGTGAAGGTTGGGGACCCTGGCTTTCCGGAGCTCAGATCCACCCTACTTTTCCCACAGTTTGAGTCCATAAACTAATGAAGTCTGCTTTTTTGCTTAAGCCAATTTAAATTGCTTTTTTTTTTTTTAAAGATTTTATTTATTTATATGACACACAGAGAGAGAGATCAGATCACAAGTAGGCAGAGAGGCAGGCAGAGAGAGAGGAGGAAGCAGGCTTCCCGCTGAGCGGGGAGCCCGATGCGGGCCTCGATCCCAGGACCCTGAGATCATGACCTGAGCCGAAAGCAGAGGCTTTAACCCACTGAGCCACCCAGGCGCCCTAAATTGCTTTTATATCAAGTACAACCAAACATCCCGATGGACAGCATGAAGAGTCAGCATTTTGAATGCACAAANGCTTTTATATCAAGTACAACCAAACATCCCGATGGACAGCATGAAGAGTCAGCATTTTGAATGCACAAAGGGATCAGAGGTTCTATAGACATACCACATATTCTTCTATTTGCTTGAAGAATGTAATATGGCTATGGATCTTTATTCCTGTCTCAGCTTTCTGTGGATGTTTAAATAAAATATCGAATGATTCACTATCTTCCACCTTTTCTCCATCCAGTTCCTTGAAACCAACCTCTGCCTGGTTGTATTGGGAGCAGGTCTTTGGTGTGTCATTCATTGATTGGTCATGCCCCTCAATCCGAGAATCCTTCCTCTATGTTAGAGGACAAAATGCAGATTCAGCCTATTTCCCCTCACTTTCTGATAATGCCATTTATATTTGCACATTACACATTAGCCACAAGATAGACCATCAATTTAAAGAAGGCAAAAACTGCAAAGTTTTGAAGACCAGGGGATTTGACAATTCAAAGTTATTCATATGCATGTTTGCAGTTCTTGAAATGAATATCTATATAGTATTATTTTGAATTATTTGTACCCAAACTTTTTACAGGATTGATTTTTTTTTTAAACAAGAAGGTGGTAAATCCTCTTCTATTTGAGGAAAATGGCAGTATCCAAACACCCACTCTTTCCCCCTTAATCTCAGTGGTATATGAAGCAGCTTGGGCAAGTTTCTTTATCACCAGTCTTGCCACTGGGACGGGATAGAAAGTGAGCTCACGCTGTACCAGTGTCTCTGTACTAACTTGGAAAGGGACTATGGCCAAACTCGGCATCCCGTTAGTATCTTGTTTGGGTAAGTCTGCACCCCCCCAAAACCAAAGTTCTTTTAAGGTCAAAAACCATAATTCATACAGCCCACTTCCAAGGAGACAATCTGGCATAAGGAAGTACACAGTAGTCCTGATAAAGGGTATTATTTTTAAAGCACCTGCTACGTGCTGGCACTCAACTCATTCAACTCTCTTTATGTTACATTTCAGCCTCATTGGCCTTCTTTCTTCTCTTGAACTGGCTAAATCCATCTCTGCCTTAGGATATTTGCACCATTCCCTTTGGCTGGAATGTTCTTCCGCCTCCGCTGGCTCCTACCTGTCGTCGAGGTGTTCAGCTCAAACGTCATCTTCTCAGAGAAGCCTTCTCAGAGAAACTTTCTAGATTACCCTGTTCCAGTTCTTTTTGCCCTATAACAGATCATCCCCAAACAGTGACTTAAAACTGTAATAATCATTTATTTGGCTCAGGAATCTGAGGGGATGGGGTCTCTCCTGGGGCTGCTGTCAGATGAGCATCTTGAAAGTTCTTCATCCTACTCCTGGTGCCTCGACTGAGAAGACTCAGCCGGGGACCAGCACTTTTGGCTGCTCAGGTATCTCTCTCTTTCTCTGTGTGTCCCTCCAAGGAGGTCTCTCCACATGGTAGGCTTAGGGTAGCTGGACTTCTTACATTCAGGTGAAGATGCCTAGAGTTCCTGCTCTCAGGAAAACCAGCAGAAGCTGCGTGGAGTGTCACTGCATCCACGTCCTATTCTTCCAGGCAGCCAAAAGGCCACGAGGGTGCAAGGGGAAGGGATCTAAACTTCTCCTCTTTGTGAGGGAAATGCCAAAGAATTTGTGGACTTGGTTTGAAACCACCACATAGTGTGTATGAAATAGTCTCACAAGCACTCTGTCACTTCACTTTGTTACAATTCTGGGCATAGTATGTAGTGCTACCTTATATTCTTATTGGTTTATTATCTCTTTAAACACCCCAGGAAAGAAATTTTGAGAAGAGGGACCTCATGTGTCTTATTCAACACTGGGTCCCCTGTGTTAATAGAGCAGTGCCTGGCACTTACCGATGATAAACACGTATCAAATGAATGGAAGATAAATGACAAGGGCCATCTCATCAAGTTTGATATTTGTGGATGAAGATGGACCATTTTGGATGAAGATGGACCCTCCTCTCCTTCCTTTTTGTACCCTTTTCTCTTCACCTCTCTTCCCTCTCTCTCCCCAAATTATCACAAATCCCTGATAAGAGAGACCTAGAATCCTTCATAGAATTGGCATCCATTGGAGCCAGTTTTCACTACCCCACCCTTCAGGAGAATGAACACACCCAAGCATGCTGACTTCATCATTCGGTTAAGCGAAGGATACTTACATAGCCCTGCATCTTGTTTATTTTACAGATCAGACATTGGCTTGGATCTTTTTTGTTTGTTTGTTACCTGAGGTTTCGTTTGTTTTGCTTTGTTTTTTGCTTTTCTTCCAGCCAGATAAGCTGAGACTTCATCTGTTTCCCCTTAATGGTGCTCATCTGTCTACCTTTCTCAACATTTCTGTCCCTGAGATTCAGCTCAAGATTTCGCAAGCTTTGGGGCACCTGGGTGGCTCAGTGGGTGAAAGCCTCTGCCTTCGGCTCAGGTCATGATCTCAGGGTCCTGGGATCGAGCCCCGCATCGGGCTCCCTGCTCAGCAGGGAGCCTGCTTCCTCCTCTCCGCCTACTTGTGATCTCTCTCCCTCTTTGTGTCAAATAAATAAATTAATTAAAAAAAATTAAAAAAAAAAGATTTCGCAAGCTTTAACATTCTAAGTACATGTCATTGGCACCATTGTCTCTTGTCACAATCTTAATTCTATGTTCTGATAATAAAATTTCATTAGCGTCTGCACCTCCTTTCCCTTACCTTTGAAATACTGTCTTCTGCTGAGACGATTAGCAGCGCTCCGCGTCATATCGTTTGGCTGTCTGACAGCCATTGTGAGTGAGCTAAACGGTGAGAAAATGAAAATTTCTGACAATTTCCATTATCGTCAAATGGAGATATTTACTTGTACAAATATTAAAGGTTATTTAAAGATGTAAACTGACTTCATTTCATTAGAGGTTTGCGTAAGGTAATAATTTAAAACAACTACCCATCCTCATTTAAATAAATTACCAATTCATTTTCTGAAAGAAAAATGCCACTTCTCCAGGCTGTGTTTTTTAAGCGCTTGCCATGGTAGAAGGATGAAAACAAAAACCTATGAATATTTCAGAACAAGAAATGTTCAAGTTCTCTCATTGAATCAGACAATGGGCTATTGTTCAGGAAACCTGACTGAGAGTTGCCCAACCAGATGAGACAGTGAAATGTCACTGACATCAAAATGGGTTTTAGAAAGGGGGTAGTAGCAATTGCAGTTCTAGGAATTTATCTTAATAAAAAAATCAGGATGTGTGCAAATATTTATTGATCTACAGGGATGTTCATCCCAGTGTTATTTATAGCAGGAAAGAAAGAAGGAAGCCAAAGAAGAAAAAAATCGTATACATTAGGGTGTAGACGTATGATGGCCTGGAGGTAAAGACAATTAAAAATCATATTGTAAAGAATTCATAATGACATGTGAAAATGTTCACTGTATAAAAAGTGTAAGGCAAACTCTAAAGAATATATAGTCTATGATTTTATTTATGAAAAGATAAACACCTATTTTTGCATTGAAAAAGGTTAAAAGATATAGATACTAATTGATAACTTGGTAATGGGAGTACTGGTGATTTTCATTCTTGGGCTTTTATAATGAGAAATATACCAGTAATCCAATATTATTCAACTGCTTGCAACTCGATGGTGCGTTATTCCTGCTTAGCTGGATCAGCTCCTCTTTTCATCTAGCACAGCAGGGAATATCCCTGGGTGACTCAATGTATTAATGCCAGTGTTATGGGTGTTGGCAGAAGGAGACATGGAACAGGTCGGTCTGATATTAGACAGGAAGTTCTTTATGCTTCCAGAACCTAGCACCTTGGACTCAGTCCTTTCCACTTATGACCTTTGATATGAAGCCAGTAAAATACGCTATAATTGTTAAATTAAAACCCTTCTTACAAAACTTTCAAATGGTATCGTTTTTTGTTTTTTGTTTTTTTAATTTATTCAACTAATATTTATTGTGTGCTGACTACATGCTAGAGATAGTTCCAACATTGAGAATAGGGCAAAACCAAGACAATAGGCATTCCTGAGCTTGAGAAATTAAGTCTAACCAACTACAATTAAGCATTTTCCTTGAAATTTTATACCCAGTTTTTCTATTGAGTAGTTTGGCATAATACATTCAAATTTAAAATGAGGAAATTTCACATAATAACTCTACTTTTAAGAATTTCTCATAAAAATAAATAAATAAATAAAAATTTCTCATAAAGAATTCTCAGTAAACAGGAATTAACTATAAAGAAAATCAGAAAGCCAGGGTGTTTCTTTTTATGAAGTTACATCCTGCCATAGAAAAGCTGGATAGGAAATAAAGACTGATGCACTCCCGACTATAAACAAACAAACAAAAAGAATTTCTCATAAAGAATATCAGACATGCACAGAAAGATGCATACCTTAGGTATGCTAGGATTTTTGTAGTAACAAAAATTGGAAATATGTGCATCATATAGGATTAGTTAAATATGATACAATCACAAAGGAAACATTATAAGCTGGTCTGTTGATTGATAGTTATGGATATTAAAAGTTGCCCATAAACAATTATTATTTTTAAAAAATAAGCTACGGAATGTAACTTCTGTTTTATCAAATTTATGTAATGTTCTTAGGGTATAACCATGATGGATTTTCTGAAAAGATAACCAAATGTTAGCAATTATCTCTGAATGGTTAGATTTTTTGCTTTTGTTTTTAAGCTTTTGGTACAATTTCATTTTTTTCCCCTATGTATGTATGTATGTATGTATGTATGTATGTATTTTTAATTAACATATACTGTATTATTTGTTTCAGGAGTACAGGTCTGTGATTCATCCGTCTTACACAATTCACAGCCCTCACCACAGCACATACCCTCCCCAATGTCCATGACCCAGCCACCCCATCCCTGCCACCCACCCCCCTCCAGCAACCCTCAGGTTTGTTTCTTGAGACTAAGAGTCTCTTATGGTTTGTGTCCCTCTCTGGTTTCATCTTGTTTCATTTTTCCCTCCCTTCCCTTATGATCTTCTGTCTTGCTTCTCAGATTCCTCATTGTTTTTTAAAAGAGTGAATTAGTTAAGTATCAGCTCGGCCTCTGTGTCACAACATTCCCCTCCCCCCCACCTCTACACACAAAGCACAGGGTAGTTTTCTCTCTCTTAGGAAGCCCAGGGCTGGTAAGTCATTCCTAGGATTAGGATTTCAGTGACTGCTCTCCTGTCTTAACTACCTTCAGCACACTGACTCCTCGACGTAGTCCAAGCTCCAGCCATGACAGAACCTTCTAGAGGGCAGGGAGGCAGAAGAGGAAATGGGGCTGTGTCCCTACTCTAAAATCACAGGCGAGACTACTGTTACACGCCACTGGCCAGGACTTGGTCACATGGCTACTGCAAGGGCACTTTGCGAGAACCTGGAACATGTATTTATTCTGCCTGGCTCAGTTAAAAGTTTTAAGGAAAAAAGAGAAAATGGATATTGGAGGGCAAGTAGTAGCCTCGCCAAAAAAATCATCCATGTGGGCATCACAGGGTTTCATTGGGCAGAGAAGACAAACCAAGTGTAACTGTTTTCAACATTTTCATATCCATTCAACCCAGAAAGCAGTTCCTGATGCTTGCATTTATTTGAAAACAGTCTACATGCTGCAGAATTCCAAGATATGGTCTCTGGGGAAGAAATCAAACAGCTGCAGCAAATAAAGCAGATGGGAATTAAGAATGCTGGAGAATCTCCAAAATATGATCCCATTGTCCACTAAGTGCCAACTCTACAAAGAATGTATGCTCCAAAATAGAAACTCTATGAAACTTTGAAGCATTTGATTAATGTAAACCTCCATGAATAATGCAAGGCTGTGCAGCAGGGCTTGATGTGAGCAGAGGGGGGAGAAAGATTAGCATGTTCATCTTGGCTTCAAATACAATTAAGAGAAATTCACAAAGGGAACTCGGGCATTTTGGGGTGAGGGGTGTGACGATTAAAATAGCCATTGCTGACGTGATTGTTGGGGGTCTCAGAGCAAACACCTGCTGGCTTGGTGAGCCGCTCCAGAGGGGAGAGCCCCTCCAGAGGAGAGGCACGTTTTGTCCTCCTAAGGGTCCTCCAGGTCCAGTCCTGTAGGCCATTGGGTAGAATAGACTGAGCCAGTCATGCATATGTGACTACATGCAGGCCCTGAAGACTCTTCCTTGCTCTGTAAATATCTTTCCCACCTATAGGTTGCTGAGATTAGACATTCTTCCATTAGACATTCTCTCCTTTACATTAATGAATTTTCTTCTGTTGAAATGCAAAGATCTCTTAGAAGGATTGCCCTTTCTCTTCTGCCTATAAAATTTTTTACAAGTTTTATTACAAAATATTTTATATTTATAAAAGGTAAGGAATCACCCATTGTCCAAATTCATTATGAAATATTACCAATGACGCTGAGGCCCCTTTGACCGCTTCCCTAACCACGAAATTTTTCGGGGCCCTAGAAGTAACCGCCATCTTGAATACAATGTGGTATGTCATTCATAAGCATGGGATGTCACATGAATTTGTTATCTGGTTCTCAAGCCCATGTATCCTGCCCTTCTACTGCTTCAGGTCATCAGCATTTTTCACCAAAGCCATTCATTCAGCACAGTCTGAGCACCTACTCTGAGTCAGGCACCATAAAGACAGTCTTCTGGCTTCCAATGTCTTCTACCATCCATCCAATTCATCTCCTACATTGCAGTGACAATGTTATATTCCTACTTAAGAACTTCAAGTGGCTTCCCTTTTTCTATATGATAAAATCTAAGCTCCTTAGCATGGCATCTGATATCCCCTATCCACAGTGCTAAGGTCCCTCCCAGAGCCTTGAAAAGGTTAGGGTAAGTATTAAGGTGGGCACAGGACTATCATTAGCTTCACAGGAAATGGCCCTCTGTGCAAATGTTTGCATGGCTGCAGCAATAGATTTCTGAGGCATATCTTTTCCTTTTTAGTAGAAGGAATTAATTAGGCATGTGTTCAAATCCCAGCACTGCTTCTTGCCAGAACCTGGGCAAATTGCTTCACCTCTTTGAGCTTCTATTTCCTATTAAGGATAAGACCATCTATGGAAAAAAAAAAAAAAAGACCATCTATGGAATAGACTTTCTGCTAATCATCAAAGTCCATGTTACCCTTCTTCTGTAGTTCTGAAATTGTAGCTAGGACATTGTTGTCCAGCTAAGAACCACATTTCCCAACTTCTTGTGGGATTTGACTTTACCCTTCTTAAAAACTAATATGTTAATTTTTTTTAAGATTTTATTTATTTATTTGACAGAGAGAGATCACAAGTAGGCAGAGGCAGGCAGAGAGAGAGGAGGAAGCAGGCTCCCCGCTGAGCAGGGAGCCTGATTCAGGCCTCAATCCCAGGACCCTGAGATCATGACCTGAGCCGAAGGCAAAGGCTTTAACCCACTGAGCCACCCAGGCACCCTAGTATGTTAATTTGTTACTGTTTCCTTGATTTTGATAGAAGACATGAGACTCCTAGGTCAGAGACACAAGATTTTATCCTTCATGATACAATAAGCAGCATGAACATATTTGCCTTGGTTCCTCTTCCCCCCAGGTCTCATGGGGGTGATGTGACAGACCCAGAGGGATATTATGCCACATAGTGGGTTTGCGTTACAACTAGGAACACTGAGCTTGGGGAATCCACCATTATTATGGCTGGGAATGAGCTAGCTTGCTCATTGTCCTTGGTGTGTGTGTGTGTGTGTGTGTGTGTGTGTGTGTGTGTGTGTGTCCATCTGCCAAGTTTATTGTCTGCATAAACAGCTCTGAGAAATGGCTGGATTAAAAGACGAGTGAGGGCGTCACAGTCTTGGTGCACCCAGCAAGACACGTAAGAGATTCAAGAAGTAATCTCTCCCCACACCTTTTTGAGATTAGATGTGACTATGTGACTTAGTTTTCTGCAATAGAAGGCCTTCTGGGGTGACAGCTTAAGATCAAGCCATTCCTCATCTACTCCCTCTTTCCCCTTCACGTTGGCTGGATGGTTGGAATGGCAATGATAAGAGAAACGTTAGAAACCAAGTATCGAAGGAGGCAGAACTGCCATCACCCTGAGTCCCTGAATGACTGTGTGCAGCAGAGCTGTCCATCAACTAGAACATTCATCTCAAATTGTCATATGAAAGAGAAATAAACTTTTTATTCTGTAAGGCACTACAAAGTCAGTTTGCTACAGTGACTGGGACTACTCTTCACAGATACAACATCTAACTCAGAAGGGTTATGGGGATTAAGTGAAGCTAGAACGGCTAACATTTATGGAGAGTTTACCAAATGCCGGGCTCTGTGCTAAACACTTGCACACAGGGTTTCATTAAATAATCACAATAATCCTTCAAGTTAGGCTTCACTATTTCCGTTTTATAATTGGAGCTCAAAGAGATTAAAAAATGTTCTTAAGTTTCAAGGCCTAGAATGTGGCAGAAATGTGACCAAATCCAGGCCTGGCAAATGCTAAGCCCATGATGGTCTTCAGTAAACCACATGCTCCTGGGTTTCAGCTGCAGGTTCTCTCTCTCTCTCTCTCTCTCTCCTTTTCTGTCCCACCTACTCCTGATCCCCTTTCTTCTTCCCCTCCCTCTTTACTCAGTTCCTTAAAATTGGATTCCACGGGGCACCTGGGTGGCTCAGTGGGTTAAGCTTCTGCCTTTGGCTCAGGTCATGATCTCAGGGTCCTGGGATCGAGCCCCATGTCAGGCTTTCTGCTCAGCAGGGAGCCTACTTTCCCCTCTCTCTCTCTGCCTGCCTCTCTGCCTACTTGTGATCTCTCTCTCTGTCAAAAAAATAAATAAAATCTTTTTAAAAAATTTGGATACCGCTTCCATGCAAGATGGCATGCTGTAATGCAGTAAATCCTGCAGTCAGGATATGGGAGTTATGGTTTCAGCTTTTGCAAGTCCTAGTGTGTGAATGTGGTAAATCATCTAATTCCTCTGAGAAGCAGTTTCCTCGTCAGAATAATAGTTATGTCAATAGTAGTTGCCTTACCCATTTTCCATGATGACCATGAGGCTCAATTAAAATAAATTGCATCAAAGGTCTTTACAAATTATAAAACATTCTAGAAATGGCAGGTGTTTTTCTCTATTCACTCCCATTCCATATGCCAGTAGTACACAAAGCATGGTCCCTCGCCAGCAGCATCAGCATCACTGGGAACTTGCTAGAAGTTCAAATTCTTAGGCCCCACCCTGACTTGCTGAATTAAAAAAATCTGGAGTACGGCCTAGAAAACTGTGTTTACCTTCTGATGGACACTCAAGATTGAGGAGCACTGTCACATGTGCTCAGGCAGACACACACGCACACACACACACACACACATATCCAGATGAAAGCAAGCTAAAATAAATATTAAAAAGAAAAGAAGCCATAGAAGAGCAGCCTGAGGATGGTGTTTGGAGAAGGAGGTGTGAGTGCCCAGGAGGCGCCTGGGACTGAGGAGTGGGTTGATGGCATGGATCAGGGTACCAGGCCTTCTTCATTCAGTGGAATTTCTTTCTTCTCCCAAAACCAGTGCTGTGAATCATGGCTTAGCTACACCAATGTGAGAGGAGCAGGAAATGTGAGTCTTGAGGAAATGACCCCACATTTACCAAGATTCCTTTGGTTGCAAGTAAGGGAAGCCCATCATAAACAGTTTTTTGTTTGTTTGTTTGTTTGTTTGTTTGTTTGTTTGTTTTGCGGGGGTTAGGGGGTGCAAGGGGAGAAAGGGAATAGAGCCCAACCTGGGGCTTGATCTCATGACCTGGAGATCATGACCTGAGCCAAAATCAAGAGTCATCCACCCAACCAACTGAGCCACCCAGGTACCCCCCAATCATAAAGAGTTTTAGACAAAAATACAAATTTATTGGCTCATCAAACTAAAAACTCCAGGAGTAGACTGACTTCAGGTACAAGCTAGATTCTTAGGCTCAAACCTCGTCATTGGGATTCTGTCTCTCTCACTCTCTTGGCTCTAGTTTTCCCCATTGTCCTCATTCCTGTCAGGGTCTTCCTGTGTGGTGGTAAAAATGTCCAGAATTTATCTGTTTAGCAATCTTGTGTAAGGAGAGTGACTGTTTCCCCGTAGTTCCTACAGACATCTGAGGCCGACTTCTCCTTGACCTTGCTTGGGACACACGCCCACGTGTGTGGCTCTGATTAACCTGACTCTGATTGGTCAGGCCGAGGTCACATGCCCAACCCTGCACTCTGACACACCCGCACGTACTGAAAGAGGAGAGAGTGTTCCCCAAGAGAAAATAAGGTTGTTGTCTCCCAAAGGAGAGCAGGTTGACACAGGGCAGGTAATAAGAGCAAGGGGTTACAACAGACCCTAACCTGCTACCCGTGGACAGAGTAGGATTGTGGGTCAGCCACAAACTCCTGTCAACCATCCCACCTTGCCTCTGAATCCTGAGAATTATCTGTGACAGCAGCGACTGATCCCGAAAGGGGAGGGGTATCAACTGGGGACCAGCAGCTTAAAAAGTCGGTCTGACCAAATCTCACAGTTTCAGGCTTGACTCAACTTCTGCAGTCTGGGGGAGTCATCCAGCACAAAATCTTTGAGCCTCATCCCTCACCAGCCCCCACCCCCTTTTGCAATCTTCTGTGGTAAATAAAATTCCAGTTGCCTCACAAAGAGAGCCTGGAAGCTTCGAGGTCTTCGTGTTTGAGTCCATCATCTGTAGACCAGTGCTGTGCAATAGAACTTCCTCCAGGGATGGAAATGCTCTCCATCTGCCCTGTTTAAGGTGGTAGACATGAGCTTCTCCTGGCTACTGAGCACTTCAGATGTGGCTGTTGCAATTGAAGAATTAAATTTTTCATTGTATTTAAGAAGTCACGTGACTTTTCTTTCCCCAGTTTATGGAATGTGAAGAGGAGTGTTGTGTGCAACTTTTGTTTCAACTTAAGAAAAACCCCTTACCTGGGACTTTATCTGCTCCTAGACTGGAAGGCAGATGCCGAATCGAACCAGCCTTCATCCTCTTAGGACAATACCCTCGGAGATGGTGGACCATAAAGATGGAAAAATCCCTAGTCGCTGAATTATGTGATGGAGCAGAAATACATCAGCCTTGCAATGCTCACCTTAGGACCATGTGGTGAAAGGGAGAAAAAACACTTTTATTTAAGCCCTTGTGTTCTTGCCCCTTTTGCTGCTACGTTATGCACCCACCAAGGCAGCAGTGTGGGGCGACGGACTGGCGCTTTAGAGGTCTGGGGCCTCATTAGTTCCACGACTTGCTATGATGTGATCTTAAATTTCAGTGTCCCCTTGTGTAAAGAAGGCATTTGGACTGAATCTGGGATGCAGGGAGATGGAATGCATCTTGAGCAAAACAGGGTAGATAATAGCAACTGCTTCATAGGGTCATGAGGATTAGAGGAGATAATGTGTAAAGCACCCTTAGCCCAACGTCTGAGATACAGCAGATGCTCTACCACTATTGTAATTATTGTTGTTCTTATTAGGTTCTGACCCTGACAGAAAGCAGAGGCTGCCTGGAATGCTGTGTTGACAGGGAGATGAGACCCTGTCAGGACCCCATCAGTGCTCCATAGAAATGAATGCCAGAACCATCCAATAGTGTCTTTATGGGCACAAGAGGGGGCATTCCCTGGGATGAAGGGGATTCCTGGATTCCTAAGGCCCCTTCCCCCTCCAACCTCATAGAATTTTGTCTATCTATATTAAACAGCTTGCGAGTATCTTTTTCCCCTTCTTCCCTATGCACACACACAACCAAATGCTTCAAGGAAAACAGAAATAGAGGCGTCCCTCCTGTGGTCTTTCACTCTCTGGCCCTCTCTGAGCCCACTTTCTCATTTTTTTGAGCCTAACCTCCAAATCTGGAGACTTGAGACTTAGGAAAGACACCTGACTTCTCAGTCTTCTCTTTTTACTCTTTTTATTTCGCCCTCACCTGACTCAAGTCACCTCTTAAGGCCTGGAAACTGCTGTGTTAAAATGATATGGTTCAGCCAGTTCCTTGAAGGAAGCATTTGGAGGACGGGGGTTCCCAACAGGTACAATCCCTTTTGGGGATGATTCTGCCTTGCCTCACTCAATCAGCCTGATGACATGGGGAACCCCTTGTCCAGGATTCTGGTCTTCTAGAAAACCAGTCACTAACACAGCTTAGAAAATAACCCAGGTCAGAGAATCCAAATCTGCATTCCCACCCCCAATTTCAAATCATTTCCAGAGAGAAGTTTTACTTTGACTCTCTTCCAAAATTACCAAAATTAGAGAAGCGATGTATGGAAAGTTCAGTTGAAGAAGATTGGAAACTAGAATCCACTAAGTTTAAACAGCTTGTGGTTTGCACAGGATAAAGTCACTCCAACTCTCCCAATTTATAAGTCTTTATATTTAGCCTTTTATATTGGGGTCAGCAAACTGGCCTGCTTTTGTTAAACACACACACACACACACACACACACACACACACACACACACACACAACATCTGTTTTTGTAAACCAAGTTTTATTGGAACACAACCACGCCCATTCATTTACATATTGCCTATGGCCACTCTAGCCAGAGATTCCAACAGCGACTGTGTGGTTCACAAAGCCTAAAACTTTTACTTGCCTGTCGCTTTAGAGAAAAAGTTAGCCAATTCCCATTCTATGCTCCAGCAACTTCATTTCAGGCTACTGGTGGTTTCTGATTTCAGTCAACCAACCAAGCTGAGGCAACCATTCCCATCTGCCCACGTGGGCGCTTATTCCCGTGGCTCGGGTAATGGCACCCATGGGGACTGTTTCAGTCCGATCTATCTTTATGTCCCTCGCTTCCTGGTCTAGCACCCTCAGAAGACATCCCCACACCCATGGACAGCAAAGATAAGCGATTCTTCTAGGGAACTCATAAACACACCCCGGTTCTCTGAGACAGCCAGGAACTTAAAGCCCCAAGCCTGTCATTATCTTTTTGTAAGTTCCCTGGGTCTGTCAAGTGAGGCCAGACCATCTCACAGTGTGGCTGACAGGAGACAGGCCTCCGTGGTGGGGAGAATATGTGAAAGGTGGAGTTGGTACCACCGGACGGTCCTTGCTGCTTTCATTCGGGCACCGCTAGTCAGTGGGGCTGATTACTGCTGCGGGGGAACACAGACCCGTGTTGCCAGGCGTCCAGTTTTTTAAAGGGAATCTGGAAATCTCTTTTGTTCAATGTTGTTTCCTTTCCTTTTATTTTTTTTTTTTTTAAGATTTATTTGTATTTTAGAGAGCGAGCAAGCAGGGGGAGGGGCAGAGGGAAAGGGCGACAAGCAGACTCCCCGCTGAGCAGGGAGCCCGACTGGGGGCTCCATCCCAGACACCTGAAATCATGACCTGAGCTGAAATCAAGAGTTGAAAGCTTAACCGACGGTGTCACCCAGATGCCCCTTGTTTCCTTTTATTTTTTTTTTTAAGATTTTATTTATTTATTTGACACAGAGAGAGAGATCAGATCACAAGTAGGCAGAGAGGCAGGCAGAGAGGCAGGAGGAAGCAGGCTCCCTGCTGAGCAGAGAGCCCGATGCAGGCCTCCATCCCAGGACCCTGAGATCATGACCTGAGCCGAAGGCAGAGGCTTTAACCCACTGAGCCACCCAGGCGCCCCCCTTGTTTCCTTTTAATAGCAGCCACTGCACACTGAAGTTTGGGACGAATAGTTGCTGATCTTGGGTAAGTTCATCTGCTTTTCTCCCGTATGGTGTCCTCAGCTGTCTAGTGAGTGGAAAGGAGAAGGAGAAGTACTCTCTTTAATAAGGATTTTATGATGCTTATTTGTGATAATTCACGTAAGGTCCTTAGAATGGAGTCTGGCTGGCACAGAGTAAGAAGCTTTTTGGGTTTTGCTGGAGGAGCACTACAGTAAGGTCCCATCTGTCCTGCCTATCTCAACTCAGAGCACAGAGCGTGCCCTCTTCCAAGGCAGGGCAGCAGAGCCCACCTAGCAGAGAACCTCCAGAAGACTCTGGAGCCCCTTGTATGAAAGTGTGGGCGGGGGGGAGCGGCAAGAGATACTGCAAGGAACTGTCTCAAACAACATTTGCTGAGACCTTTTCTACCAGAGGGAAAATAAAGAAATAAAGACAAAAAGCTGGAAGGAAGGAAAGAAGGAATGAAGGAGAAGAGAAAGAAAGAAAAAGAAAGGAAGAAAGAAAGAAAGAAAGAAAGAAAGAAAGAAAGAAAGAAAGAAAGAAAGAAAGAAAGAAAGAAAAAGAAAGAAAGAAAGGAAGGAAGGAAGAAAGAGAGGGAGGGAGACAGAGAGGGAGAAAAAGGTAGGTGGGAAATGAGGCTTAGTAAAAAAAAAGCATAGACAACATCGTAATTAATACATAGGTTGATGTCATAAGAATTATGAGAATCATGGTACAGCGACATAAAAACTGCTAGGAAAAAGTCAGGTTGCAGATTATAATTGATGATGTGCAAGGATACTTAAGACATATTGTGAGGCTTGAAAACCAGGCTATAAAATACTGAATGAGACTAATAGAGTGCATGTATTTACTTATATCCAAGTAGAAAAAAGACTAGAAAGAAAGCCAACAATGCATTAAAAAAATGGTAATCTCTGGGGGACAGGATTGTGATTTTTGTGCTTTGTTTTACTTATATGAACTTCCCAAATTGTCTTCAATAAACCTGTATAAGTTGTATCTTAAGACAAAATGAGAATTATTAAAATTAATCACTAGGATTGTGAAATTGCTAGTTAGAGCCAAACCGGGAGTTTCAGAGTCTTTTTTCCAAACTTCCAGCAGGTGGCGCAATGGCGATGTCAGCCTCTGGCTGAGTTTCCCTCAAGATGAACGGAATTTCAGATGCTTTGCTGTCTGCAGGCCAGGGCAGGTTCCTGCCTGGGGTCACCATTGCGGCAGAGGGCATGCCCCCCCCCCCGGGGGGGGGTTCTTCTGTGAAGAAACAACCCAGACCCAGGGGCTGCCCACACTCAGATCCATGGCCCCAGGGTTCCATTCTTCCCACACCAGGAAGGACAACATTGTTAGAAATGCAAGGAGATGCTTTTTCTCTCCTCCCCCCACTTACTCCCTGTGCCATAATTTAGCCTAGGGAAAAATTCAAGTTCAACTTTTTGGTGGGCATTTCTGGATTAAATTGGATTTGCAGCTCATTCAAAACCTAATGATAGGTGAAACTTTGAGCACAAGTGTGAAAAAGGGGGGGAAAAGGAGGTAATTCTGTATCCACAGCTCTGTCTGGTCAGGGGATCTTTATTTATTTTTTTTTAAGATTTTATTTATTTATTTGAAATAGAGAGAGAGAGAGATCACAAGTAGGCAGAGAGGCAGGCAGAGAGAGAGGAGGAAGCAGACTCCTTGCTGTGCAGGGAGCCCGATGTGGGGCTTGATCCCAGGACCCTGAGATCATGACCTGAGCCGAAGGCAGAGGCTTTAACCCACTGAGCCACCCAGGCGCCCCATGGTCAGGGGATCTTTAATGAACAGCAAACTCCGTGTGCAAAAAAGATGGACATTTTGGCCACTGTCAGACGTGGGGATGGGAGGGCGAGGAACCTGACAGCCAGGCTAACCAGCCTCCAGGGAGTAAATGGGACAGAGCCTCTCCAGGCCTGGGCACACTCGGGAGGATGAATGGGGCACAGCTGGGGCACAGTCTGGAAAGGGAGCAGCTCTCAGAGGAATCACCTCCACTTCTTTTTTACTTTTGTTTTGACTCTTAAATTGTTTGCCCCTCAGAAAAGCAGTCCGAATGGAATTCAAGGTAAAAAAAACCAAAAAATCAAAAAACCACCAGAGTCTTGCAAAACGGTCTCCATTCCTCCCCGACCAGCAAACATGCACAGTCTGGAGATCAGGAACGTTCTGGGCCCTTACTATTTCTCACAGATCTTTAATAAGCTTCTTGTGCCTTTCTAAGTGTTGCCATGGAGAAGAGGAAGAGAGGAAGGAAGGGGAGAAAGGCAGGGAGAAGAAGGATATCACTGCTCGTCTTGGCAGAAAGAAGCTACCAGGCTCCTCCTGCTTGGTCCCAGAAGTTTTCACTTACTGATTCTTATTCCTCTTCACCCTCATTGTGATCTGGATGCCTTAACAGAGAACTGGCTTGCACATGGCACTCATCTGGGTAAAGGAACCAAAGTCCTTGACCTGTGCTTGTTTTCAATCTCAGACAACGCAGGCAATCAAAAGGATCCACAGAAATGATTGGGAAGAGGGACATGGCAATAACCATGTGTGTATACAGAACTTCACCCTACAGCTGTCCATTCCTGTTCTGGCCCTTCCCCACCCCCCCATCACCCCCACTCCCCCTCACACACACATACACACACACGCACATATGCACACACGCACATGGGCCTTCCCCAGGGCACGAGAATAGTGGAGATCATAGAACAACAGGAAGATGAAGATAAGTAACACGCATGAGACTATCTATACATCAGTTTCGCTTCAAAGTTAAGAGCTTTGGAGTCACTCAGCCTGGGCGTGAGGCCCAATACCGCCCCTTCCTATTGTGACACTTTGGACAAATTACCTCAGCCCTCTGAATCTTAGTCTCCACATCTGTTAAATGACAATAATAATGTCTACAAGGCACAATATCACAGAGGGGATCCAACAAGACCCTGCACTTGGAGTTCTTGGTGTCGTGCCTGGCGGTGAGCCGTGCTCAGTACGTGTGCGGCGTGAACTGTTTTCCAAAATCAGAGGATGAAGGGGCAGCTCGAGATTGCCAAAGTAGAGTTTGTCAATTAAAGGGAAATTTCATCAGGGGCAGTTATGGTCAGTGACAAGACTTTTTGTCACCAAAATAATTTTTAAAGGACATTCAGCATGCTTCAAACAGATCCCAACACTTTTTTTGAGACAGGCTCTTAAAGGGACCTCTGTGGGATGAGTTAGCTGGGAGGGTCCATTGATGGTGGAACTAGCTACCAACCAGCGTGGCAGGAGCACGGGTCAATGGGAAAGAATGCTGGCCCTATTGTTGGGAAAGGGTCCTAGAGAACCCCGGGTGCCAGGCTCCTTCTGTAGGATTTGGGGGAAATCTAGAGAACCCAAGGAGGAACCCGGCCATCAGGAATGCAGAGGGGCACTTGGCAGGACTACTGACCAACTGCTACAGAAGGATTTCAGTATGGGAATAACCTGTGTGGACACGCCGGTGCACCCCGGCTCAGTATCAGTTCTAGGTCAAGGTATAGGGTTCAGTTTCAGTCTCACCTGAGCATTCCTTGATCTATCAGCCAGTCTGGGCAGCCCATTTATAAATATGCCTTCTTTGGCAGAAGAGATCAGTGAAAAATGTGTGAATTGATTTAGGAGAAATCTCTCCCCAGTTCTGGAAGGATAACACAACGTCAAAATGGCACAAGGTTGCTTCCTATTCTTTTGTGGTGGGGAGAGGCTAAAATCTTCAGGATCCCACCTTCTAGCTGTCAACAGTTCAGGAGGAATGAACAGAGAGCCCACTAATGCACAAGGGATCTTCTGATGTGGGCTTGGTGAGGCACAGGTCCATAAGAGAATATCCCATGGGCTGTGAGCTCTTGGGGTGAGGAGCACACCAGGTTGTGTGTAACCCCCAAAATACTGTGCCCGCTCAATACTCACTGTGGCCAGGCGTTTGTGTGGAGCTCAAGCTTTGGTCAGAAAGGAGTGATCATGTATCTGAGGGCAAATTTCACCAAGGTGAGGAAGATGAGGGGAAAAAACAAGAGAGTATGGAAAGGGAAGAATCTGAAGACAACCTTTGTGGTCTCGTGTGTGGGCTCCAGAAAGAGAAGGCTACAGAGTGAAGCTGGAAGAATGCTTTTCCCCCGTATTCCTTGAGAGACCATGGGAGAGTGAGGCCATTGTCCTTTGGAACTGACGAGACTGGAAGAGGGTAAGAGAAGAGATCATTCCACAGCTGCCAAGTGGCCTAGAGTTGGCACAGGTTGGTCTCCCAACTAACAGAAGAGTAGACCCCCAACATATGGAAGGAGCTGTGAGCACCAACAGCAGTGGGAGACATCTTCCCTTGGCAGCATTTTCAAGACTTGGCCCAGAGTTTCCCTCAGAGTTTCTGAGGAGGGAACCAGAGGGCCTGCTGCAGTGGGGCGGCCCGCCAGAGAGGTGCCCGCCACTCAGTGACGATGATCTCTGCATCTGGAGAGCATCCTGCAGTCCACAAAGCACCATCTCAACCCCAACTCTTACTCCGACTTTCTAGACAAGAAAGCAAAGACCCAGGGAGGTTAAGGGACAGAGTCAAGGTCTATCACGATGGTGCCAGGCCACACTGGGTAATCTTCAAGTGCTCTGACTCTCAACGGGAAACTCTTAGTCAGAGTGGGATGCAAGTGGGGCTCATGGGGTGTAATACAGAAGGTGGCAAGGTCCTGAAGAAGGAGGTGGCTGGGGCACAAAAATGAAGGTGCTGGAAATGACTCTCAGGGTCCTGCAGATGCACAGTCGGCCATCTTAAATTTAGCCCCTAGACGCCTCACCCACCTCACCCATGCCCAGGCCTTCCTTAGATGACATGTCGCATTTCAGGGGTGGAGGGCTTTGCCAGAGAAGCATACTGTTGGGATTGCAAACTAGGTATGTCTAGCCCCCGCTTGCCTGTTGAGCAAGTGTAGGGCCTCACCACAGGCTACATCCTTGCGGAGAAGTTGCCTGGCATCTCAGTCTGTTTTTGCAGCTAAGAGAGGGGGAGAAAAGGAGAGGGTTGCCACCAGATAAGCCGGGCACCACAAACAAACAACAAAAAAGATTCATGTGTTCAATGGAGCTGAATTTTAATTGATACTTTCTCAAACAGTGGTTCTGAACCAACATCCCTCAGCCCCCAAAGATGATGAAGGGGGTGCGGTTTAACGCCACAATTAGCAGACAACCCCACAACAAATACAGTAAACATTAATCATATTAAATATTGAATGCAGACTTCTGTACGCTCGAAGAGCAATGGGTTTTTTAATTTTATTTTACAGAAGACAAAGCAATGATTGTGGAAGAATTATTCCAATGTCAGTGCTGAAGGGAAATAATGTAACATTCTGGAATTTATATAAAAATTACAGCTTTGTTGTGTTTCACACTATATATAGTGATTTAATCATTTGCAGCTGATTAATTTCAGTGAAGGAAAATGTAGCATTATGCATCCCTAATGGGGTTCCAAGGTTTGAATTCTAATCGTGAGCTGGGCACAGTTTAAGTCTAAATTAGCAATTAGCTTGGGCAAGGGACATTTAGGTTGAAATGGAGTCATCTGTTGACATGCACTGAGTCAACAAGAGAGCGGCAAAGAAAATCATCAGAAAAACGCTCACCACAGAACACTCTTCGCTGGGTTAATAATTACAATTCCTTCCATTAGCAGAATGCTGTTGCACTCTAGAAAACATTTTCTTATACATTTATCTCATTTGCTTTGGTCTTCATCTACGTCTGTGAAGTGGAGAGTTGCGCTCCTTTTATAGCAAGGAAACCGAGGCTCAGAGAAAGTAAGGTCACAGTGGGGAGGGATATGGTCTTGGGACCCAGATGTTCCAGTTGCAAAGCAAGTACGGATGGTCCTCCACTGATGATGGCTCGACTTACAATTTTTTGACTTTATGATGGTGTGAAAGGAATATGCAGTCAGTAGCAACCACCCTCGGAATTTTGAATTTGGATCTTTTCCGGGCCAGTGATACACCCGGTGGTGGCCGCAGCTCCCAGTCGGCCACGCCCCTGGTGGGGGAGGGGGAGGGGAGAGCGGTACACTTACGACCGTCCTGTACCCACACAACCGTTCTGCTCTTCACTTTCAGTACAGTAGTCACTAAATTTCATGAGATAGTCCACACTTGGTTATGAAAGAGGTTTTGTGTTAGAGGATTTTGGCCGACTGTCGGCTACTCTAAGTGTTCTGAGCACGTTTAAGGTGGGTTAGGCTAAGCTAGGATGTTTAGTAGGTTAGGTACTTTGCACGTATCCCCTTCAACGTATATTTTCAACTTAATGATCGGTTTAACGTAAGTGCATCATAAATCAAGGGAGAATCTCTCTGCCTCAAGATATTTTCTGGGGAAATTTGCTCCATCTTGAGATACTCCAGAGTGAAGTGCAAAGGTCATAAGAATATTCAGAACAGTGACCTGTGATGAAACTCTCACAATGTATCTAGCACCATGCTAAGTAAGCTCTTTCTAGGTATGAGCTCTGTGAATCCTGGGACAGAGCCATGAAGCAGGTACCGTTGACAGCCCTACTTGTATAGATGAGGCTCACGTGGGTTAGGCTACGTGTCCAGGAATCGGCTGGGATGGAGAACCTTGCTTTCTGTCATAACACATAGCTCCTCTCAAAGACAGTTCTTCAGTGCCAGGCTAAGGCATCTGGGCTGTTTAGTCCACTTGAAATCTGACGTGTTTGGTTGTGAGGTACATTTTGGGGCAGGAACTAAGCATAACCTCTGTACCAGATGTCATCACATCCATTCCCCCCTTCTGCTCTTGCTTGGGGCCAGGAAGGTAACACCAGTGGATCTGCTGAGTCTGGCCAGTGAGAGCAATGGTAGGAGAGAGAGAGGAGCGAGGCTCCTGTCAAGTGATCATACACACTGGCCTCCTCGTCTTCAGGTTTAATAGCTGCCCCCTCTCTGCCCCTTCAGCCCAGAGAATAGTGTTCTCCCTTCTAGCAATTTCTCTACAGTCTGCCTTTGACCAATGAGTCATAAAAGACCTGCTCCAAGGTACAACCAGGCAAAGGTTGCTTTCAAGGAACTGGACAGAGAAGAGTGGAAGATAGTAAATCTTTTGATATTTTGTTTAAACACCCACAGAAAGCTGAGACCAGAATCAAGAGCTATAGCCGTGTGACACTCTTCAAGCAAATGGAAGTGGACACGGGGTGTCCCTTTGTGCGGGCCAGCTCCTGACTCTTTGTGCTGTCCCCAGATGTCAGGACGCTTTGGATTCAGGTGACACAAACTCAAATTAGCTCAAGCAAAAGCCAGTTTCATTAGTTCATCGACCCAAACTATGGATCTGGGCTCGGGGAAGCTGGGATCCAGGAAATCTACCACAAGGAAGACGCTCTGTTCCACTTATTTTCTGCTTTTCCCTGACCATTGTTTTCACTGACAAATGCAGCCTTGTCCGCGATGCCATTGACATAAGCAAAGTTGTAAAACCACCAGTCGGATCGGCACTGGTGATTTGGAGTGAAATTCACCGAATTAGTCAGAGTCCTGGCAGGAAGCAGAATTTCTCAGGTGGTTTAAATAAAGAGATTTTTAACAAAAGGATTCTACAGAGAAGTGGACAGGGTTAAGTATAGAAATAAGAACTACCGAAGCACCCAGACTGGAAGAAGAAGAATCTGTTATCACCATAAGGCTGAAGGGCCGAAGGGAGGAAACAGAGCCGCGGGAGCCAGGAAGAGCTACGCCATGGAAAGTCACGAGGTGGTGACTCAGGCACGAGGGACGCGGCTCCTGCCAGCGATGAGAACCGAAGCAGGGACAGGTGGGGCACCCTCACCTCTTTCCCCTCCTGCTCTTGGATGTCTTGCCAGGAACATGCTCCACGGCCCTCACCCAACCAGAAACCCAATTACAAGTGAATTCAGGTGGTACAGGATTCCAGATCAACCTCCCAAGGTACAGAATAGGGCAGATAAGTCGGATGGTGGAACTCAGGAAACAAAGGGAGGCTGACGTGCATGTTCATTTTGTATCCTTTTGGGGTTAGAGGGTAGGAAAAGTGAACATATGTAAGAGTGTTTTGATTTTATAAGAGAATTTCCTAAGAATTTCAACATGGATGAAATAATTGACTTTAAGCAAAAATCATCCAGAGTTGCCTAAACCATTGAGTGATTAGTTGGTTGGCCATCAGGATATTTGCATGATTTCAGAGTATCCTCCCAAATATTACTTGTTCATTACAAAACGGAAGGTATCTTCACACTCAAGAGATCTGCCAGGCAGCTGTTTAACCAAGCAATCCAGCATAGTGTCACCAGTAATAAGACACACGGACACGCCGTGCTTCCTCAAAGGTGCAAGGGGAGGTAGACAACTTCACCATTGTTGTATTCTTGCAAAAAATGTTCAAGCTGTCTAGTCTGGAGAAAATGACCAGGCAAGTCCAGATCACAGAGTATTCTGCGAGGCAACTTGCCCAGACTCTTCAAAAAGTCCATGCCCCGAACAGGAACAACCACAAAGTTAGCGATGTTTCAGAAACAGATTACTGCACGCCACTTGGACATAACTCACATACATAGTATTGAGCAAAAAAGGCATCCAGGCTCAAAAGAGAGTTTATAAAATGTGATTCCATTTACATAAAGTTGGAAAACAGACAAAACCTATTTGGGTAGTAGAAGTCAGGGCAGTGGTTTTCCTTGAGCATGAGTCCAGGGAGGATGCCCGAAAGAGAATTCCAGGTTGCTGATAATGTTCAGTTTCTCAATCTTGCTTGTTACAAGGGCATAGTCACTTTGTGGAAATCTGTTGTAGCTAGTGCCCTCTGTGTGTGTGTGTGTGTGTGTGCACGTGTGCATGTGTGTGCACGTGCATGTGTGTCTATTAGAGAGAGGAAGAGAAAAATAACATTAATGTGGCAAAATATTGCCAATTGATAAATCTAAGTGAAGGATATATGAGTACTTATTATTTATTATGTTATTATTTTAACTCTTCTCTAGATTTGAAATTTTCCAAAGTAAAAACTTGGGGGAAAACAGAAATGGTTTTAAATTATTTTTTAAAATGTTCCAGGCCACCCAAATGGCTGGCATGTTCTTTATCAGCAGGGGCCTCTGCAACACATTCGCATCAGTCACACACTTATTTAAATATATGCAAACTGCTCACCCTCAGCTAATACAAAACGGAGAACAAAAAACACAACTAGTTTGCATTCATCATGATGCCTAGACATACGCCAAATACCTCATCTGGTGCTCAAACACAAAAATAGCAATCTTTTCCCGTGTTGAGAGAAAACCCGCTGTGCTGGGCATACTAAGCTATAGCTTGGAAACTGCAGAACCGTAGCTACGGGACTTTGAATTCCTACATGTTATTTTAATGGTAGATGATCTTTACTATGCTCACTGAATTTAGAACCCAAATGACTTAACCGTGACATCGCTGGCAACCAACATTAGAACCTTGTTTATCCTTTGAAACATACACTCTTGTTGGGGTAGCAGGAGGAAGAAAATTCAGAACTCCATCTTCTGATGTTTTCAGGCTCAGGCATGGAAAGAAAATCCCGAAAGAGGTCAGACAGAAGAGGAAACAAGGAGAAGGAGAAACACTGTTTTTCTGTGTCTACCTCTAATCCAAAATAGCACACTGGCCAGAGGCCAAGTGCAAAAGATCCAATGTGGAGAATGGTTACTCTAAGAAGCAATGGTTCTAACCCTCAAAGGTCATCGTTGCAAAATCCTTATGCCTCCCTCCACTCCACCCCATCTCATCCCTTTAATTGCCAAGGCTTCAGGAGGGTATGAGTGGCCAAGAGGCCACTCTGGGTCTGGGGAAGAGGCAAAATCTGCCCCTGGTGCTCCAATCTTCCAATGCTAACTCCATAGAAGCCTATTATTCAGCCCAACTGCCAGCTGTCCATGAGCCACTCCCTGGCACATTCCTGGAACATAGTAGATGCTCAATAAATATTTGTTGGTGAAGTGAATGCGCTATGGAGAGAAGAGCTGCAGAAGAAGCTGAAGGAGTGTTTTTCATGGAAAACTCTATGCAACTGAGAGCGCTTTTCACTGAACTCTGCTCAGAACCCAGCTTTGGAGAGCTCGAGTGTGCCATCCGGGATGAGTAGAGATACCTTCTTGGCATGGACACAAGCTTTCTTAGCTCAAGGGACTTTGCAGGAAATTGACATCTGTGAGGGCCAGAGCAGGAAAGAAATATAATGTCTGTGAGGCAATTTACAGAAGATGTACTAATTTTTAAGTCTATATGAAATATACTGGAGGGTCCTTGACTAACTCAGCATTTGTAGGGGACTAAGGGGTGACTTCATAAGAACATAAGAGAAAGAGTCAATGAAAGTGGGGTGGCTACTATTACAAGGAGTCCACTTTTGTGCTCTAAATATCTGTATTAACAGTGAATTGTGTGCTAGATCCCATGCCATGTACTTTAAATATGTTATTTTATGTAATTCTCACAGCAATCCAATCGGCTATCTTATTTTACAAAGGAAGTAACTAAGGCTTGAAGAGGTAACGTAGCTAAAGGTGAAGGTTAAATTTATGGATCAACTTTACTGAGCCATGAGGCGCCCAGATATTTGGTTAAGCATTATTCTGGGTGTGGCCGTGATGGTATTCTTGGATGAGATTAACATTTGGATCAGTAGACTAAGGAAGGCAGATTGTCCTCTGCTGATGTGAGTGGACCTCATCCAAGCCATTGAAGGGCTGAAAAGAATTTTTATAAAAGTAGAATAAGAGAATTCTTTCTCTGTCTTCAAGTCAGACACAGGTCTTCTCCTGCCTTTGGACTCAGTCTGGCACAATAGCGTTGGCTCTCTTTCATCTAGCCTGGCAGCACAGACCTTGGGACTTCTCAGCCTCTATAATCACATGAGCCATTCCCTTATAAGACTCTTTATAGTCACATACAGATTTCTTTAACTTTCACTCAGTATTTCCCTGAAGCGTGTGTGTGTGTGTGTGCGCACGTGTGCATGCACGTGCATAGTATTATTCTATTCTGTACTCCGCAGAATCCAGACTAAAACACTAAGATCACATAATTATATAATAGACATTCTTGACTGAGGTAACCCTCTCCCCTTGCTGATAGGACCCACCTCCCATTATGAAGACTTAAAATGCCAAATACTCCCCTCCCCACCTTCTCATTCAGGGCACAGGCTGGCAAAGCCCCACCTTGTCATGTGGACCTTAGAGAGAATTGGGGGGGCAGAGCTACTGCAAAAGTCGCTCTCCTAAAAAAGGAGCCACCCTGGAGGAAATGGCTCTTTCCAACTCTGTGGAGGATTGCATCTGCCTGGTGCCAGGAACTACAGCATCATCTTGCAATCAGAAGGAAGGCATTGCCTTGTGCTGAGGAAGGCAGAACAGAAAACAAAAAAAGTCTGGGGGCACCTGGGTGGCTCAGTGGGTTAAGCCTCTGCCTTCAGCTCGGGTCATGGTCTCAGGGTCCTGGGATCGAGCCCCGCATCGGGTCCCTGCTCAGCGGGGAGCCTGTTTCCCCCTCTCTCTCTGCCTGCCTCTCTGCCTCCTTGTGATCTCTCTCTCTCTCTCTCTCTCTCTCTCTCTTTCTCTGTGTCAAATAAATAAATAAAATCTTTTTTAAAAAAGTCTGAATTCATGACACTACTGTAGAGCTGCTTAAGAATTAACCCTGTCTGAAATCACCTGGCCTCCAGATCGCTTACATAATATTCTTATTGTTTATGGCCCCTTTATTTTTTTTTTTTTAAAGATTTTATTTATTCATTTGACACAGAGAGAGAGATTACAAGTAGGCAGAGAGGCAGGCAGAGAGAGAGGAGAGAGGAGGAAGCAGGCTCCCTGCTGAGCAGAGAGCCCGACGTGGGCCTCGATCCCAGGACCCTGGGATCATGACCTGAGCCGAAGGCAGCGGNAGCTGATTTACTTTGCACTGTGCGAACTCACGTCAAAGGATGTCGGTTTATCTAGTCACAGGTATACGTACAGTTTCCATTAGTATCCTTCCTCATTTACAAATAGGCCAGTGAAATGCTACCTGTGTCTATATACCTATGCCCGTATCACCCACCCCTGCACCCCGCATCCCTCTACCCCTCCACCCCTCTATCCATCTATTATCTATCATCTATCTCACGGAGTTCTGCAGTCAAAAAAGTTTGGGAAGCTGTGACTGCTGCATATTCTAATAGCCCCTGCTGGACAGTGAGAGTGACCATTAACGAGCTGGAGTCTCTGAGAAGTTCTGCAGTAAAGAAACTTCTTTCAACTTTAATTCAGTCTGTTCTCCATTTTTTGTTATCTCCTCACAGAACTCTTAATTGGAGCACACTTTGTAACAGCAACCAAGTTCGGAGGATATGCGCACGTGACCGGGTCACTCTCTCTCTCTCTCTCCTAAGATCCCCCCACACACTTTAAGTGGGCAATTGTTCCCTCTGAAGGCCGTTCTTGTTCTCCTGATGCACTGAAGCAAAACCTCCAGCACAGAGAAGCCACTTGGAATTTGCTCAGCAGATGTTTACAGATAGCCGAGGTTAATTTCTACACAAAAGATACGTTTCTGGCCTTGACTTACTGTTTATGATTCAACAACTACTTCTAGGACCCTTGAGTCTGGCCCGTCACCCTGCCTGAGCTAACCAGATTTGACAGAAACAGTTCCCATTCGTGGTGGCCCTGTCCCCTGTTTACACCATCCACGGCCCAAGAGGCAATCTCGTGCTCGTGCTTTAACATAAACTTCAGATCACATGCATACTAACACTACTTCATGAGCAAGAAATTATTACGTCTGGTTCATTGACATTTACTTCTGGGAACCGTTTCAATCAGATTAATCCGTTTATCTAAATAATCTTCCCCTCACTTCACAACATCAGAACTCACCAATACATTTTCTATCGATGCTTCCAGCCCTCCTTTACGTGGACCAAGACGCCGGATCAGGATTTCCTGCAGGCCTGCCGCCCGGACCCTCATCCGGGCGG
This sequence comes from Ailurus styani, assembly GCA_002007465.1. NCBI lineage: Eukaryota > Metazoa > Chordata > Mammalia > Carnivora > Ailuridae > Ailurus > Ailurus styani. The sequence continues at coordinate 1,529,698 of LNAC01000137.1, forward strand.
CTGTGTCTGTGAGGGGTGGGGGCGCCCAAAACAACCTGTGTCCCTTCAGAACTGGACAGAGGGGGGAAAGAGTCAGGTGGCTACAGGTGTCAGTGGTAGCCTGTCACTGCGAGGGAGGGCTTCTGGGAAGAGGGGCTGAGACATGGAGAAACGACACACCTCGCCTGCGTCAGGACAGGTAGCTTATGCCACAGTAACAAGCAACCAGGAATCTCGGTGGCTGGTAAACACTAAGGTTTAGCTCTCGCTCACATGACGTGCCCACGGCGGCTGCCTGAGGGTCTGCTCCCTGTCCCCTTCACCCATGGCCCCAGCAGTGGGAGCACTCTCTCCCTGGAACACTGCCAGTTGTCACGGCAGAGGGGGAAATAGGAGTGCGGGGAGACCCACCCTCGCTCTCGGAGCTTCTACCCAGAAGCCACCACATAGCTTCCGCTCATGCTTCGCTGGCCATGTGTGAGCCCCATGACCACAGGCCCCATACCACTGAACCCCAGACCAGGCGGATGTGTTCCCCTAGAGCAGGCATCCCTGGAAAACCATAGGCCGCGTCCGACTGAGGCCGAGCCTTTCCTGCCATGTTGCCTGTCAGCGAAGGGCTGAGCCAGACAAGCAGATCCCAGAGCGAGTGGTCAAGAGGGTGACGCTGATCTGCCTGTCTGGTAAGAGGGAAGACAATGGCCAGGCCAAAACAATCAAATCACAGGACTTTTGCCCAACAGCCTATCCCTTAATCAAGGTCTTCTTCAGTTTTAAGTTCCCCATTTCACTCTTGAACCCCTTCTTCTTCAGCATGTCCTCACCTTCCTCAGCATTTCCTTACCCATCATTCCAGCCTGCTCTGTCCTCCTCCAGCCACAGCGATGAATCGCCCCAGTGCTGGGGGCATGAGCTAATAATCCAGTGGTTGAGTCACACACAGCAAGGTTCATGTTTAGGTCAGTGTGAGACAGGCTCGTCTGTGACTCGGCCCCAGAGGCTTCCCATGGAGAGCACTGAGCAGGTGGACAGATGAAGAGATCCTGACCAGGCTGCAGTGAGAACAGTAGCTGCTCATTCAATGTGTGTGTCGTGTCCACCTTCAGGACCTTTGCTTATTCAGGTTTCTCCTGCCATGCCCTTTCTTTTTCTCTTTCTTTCTTTTAAGATTTTATTTACTTATTTGACAGAGAGAGCAGAACGAGCGAGAGAGAGAGAGACAGAGAGCATGAGGGGGTGCAGAGGGAGAGGGAGAAGCAGACTTCCCGCTGAGCAGGGAGCCCGACGTGGGGCTTGATCCCAGGACCCTGGGATCCTAACCTGAGCCGAAGGCAGATGTGCTTAACCGGCTGAACCATCCAGATGCCCCTCTCTTCATTTTTCTGTGTCCAAACTCCACCTATTCTTCAAATGTCAAGCTCAGGTCCCACCTCCTCAGGGCATGTTCATACTTCGGTAGCCAACAGCGACTCAGGGGTGTTTTGTCTACATCCCTGGGCTAATCCTTGGAGCTCAAGTTCTTGTCTGACTTCCGGGGTGACGACTGACTCTACAAGTTACCTGGAAGCCCTTGGAGGGTGGGGGCAATGCCTCATATGCCCTCTGCCTCCCTGACAGCATCCAGGCCAGCGCTAGACACTGAGCGGCTTTCTACCCGTTTCTGGAATGTCTCAGTGCGCGGGTTTACAGTGTGGCTGTCGAGGTCTGCTCCCCGTGCGCTGGATGGGGGAGTGAATGAGTACCGGCCCTCGTAGCATGGACATCTGATCGTGCTGAAACCCGGGAAACTGTCTCCATGTGGGTCTATGGCAATGGGGTAAGATGAGACTCTTCTTTCTGGAAAACACATCGGAGCTGCTAAGGGAGAGCGTTACTCAGCTGAAGTCCATAAGGAGATAAAGGAAAACAAACACACGTTTTATTATAATTACTGTGTTATTCCATTCTCCCAGGCTTCTGGGTTTTTCATTGGCTTGTTTTTATCAGACATTTTTTTTTTTTTAACAAGAGGAGGAATTTGCCCTGTTAATTACCCAGGAGTTGTATTTGATTCTGGCTTGAAGGCAGTGACTTTTAGTGAGGTGCCGATGGTAAATTGACTCTCTTGCCTAAGTTATTTGATGTGCCCATCATAACGATTCACTTATTATGACCAGTTACTGTTCCAAACATATTATTTATATTAATCTGTTGGATTTTTACAAGAATTATACAAGGTAGGTGCTATAAGCGTCAATGTCTCAGAAATCAGAAAATCTACCATGTAGCAGAGAGTTTGAGTTATTTGGCTAAAGTTACAGAGCCCGGGGTGCTTGGACCAGGGTTTGAACCCCTGTGCTCTGCCTCCAGAGCCCAGACCCTTAACCTCTACACTAAAGGGCAGGTGGGGCATGAATGGAAGAACCTGAACCTTCTGAAATTAGTCATGTAGTAGGGCATGGCCTTGGGAGAGAGACAGACCTGTGTTCAAGTTCTTGCTTTATTGTCTACTAGAAATTTCGTTTTTAAAAATAAAGAATCCATTTTTAAAAATTTTTTATTTTTTTTAATTTTAATTTTTTAATTTTAATTTTATTTTTTGAGAGAGAGAGAGAGAATGTGTGCAAGTGAGTCGGAGGGGCAGAGAGAGAATCCCAAGCAGGCTCCATGATCAGTGCAGGGCCTGATGTGGGGCTCGATCTCACGACCCTGAGATCATGACCTGACCCAAAACCAAGAGTTGGGTGCTTAACCAACTAAGTCACTCAGATCCTTCTAGAAATTTCATTTTAAGCAAATTACTTCACCTTCCTAGGTCTTAGTTCCTTCATCTGTAAAGTGGGGTAAGAGGAAATTAATATGTAATGTATCTGGCACATAGTAAGTGCATAGTAAATGTTAGCTATGAATCGTTCTCCTGTTCTTTTCTTCTAAGACTAGAATCTTTATTTCATTCAGACGACATTCCATCTGTCACTCTTCTTACTCAGTTCTGTGGCTTTCGAACAAAGGGAAAGAGAAGCGTCTGATGAAGAGGAGTTTCTAGACTTACCAAGCATTGACTAGATCACCAGACACCTGTGTTCAACATCGGCACTCAGCAGTTTTAAGGTCTCTTAGGAGATACCAGGTTCCACTGTTTTAGTTAGGAATAAAGATGTGGCTGAGAAGAAAACAAGTTCCTTGGGTATTTATCATTACCTCTCCTTAATGCCATTTTCCCTTCCCCTTCTCTGGCTCTTACTGAGATGTTTCAAACTTGTTAATAAATCCCAAATCTAATGACAGAGCTACAAACTATAAACAAACCAGTGTTTCCTCACAGTTACTTCATAAAATGACAGAGACTTAACCAAGCTGCAAAGAGGGGCAAGCTGGTTAAATTAGGGTTTTTTTTTAAAGATTTTATTTATTTATTTGACAGAGAGAGATTACAAGTAGGCAGAGAGAGAGGAGGAAGCAGGCTCCCTGCTGAGCAGAGAGCCCGATGCGGGTCTCGATCCCAGGATAGTTTTTTAACAAAAAGAGGAACCCTCTTCCATCCTGTTTTACTTCCAACAATATTGAAGGCAATAACTTTCTGCAAACCAGCCATGTCTGGTTCTCAAGTCATTGCCTTCCCTAATGTCCATACTGGTTTGGGCTGTTGGCATTTTGGCAGGTTGGAGGAGGGGGCAGGTGTGCTCTGGAGAGAGTCTGCCTGGGTTTGAGCCCCACATTTGTTATGCGACCTGAGCAAATCACTCACCCTCTGTAATAGGCTGAAAAATGGCCACTCAGAGATATCCTTGGAACTTGGGAATATTACCTTATATGGTAAAAGTTTTGCAGGTGTGATTGAATGAAGACTCTTGCCATGAGAAGATTATCCTGGGTTAGCCAAGTGGGCCTTGAATGCCATCACAAGCATCCTGACTAGAGAGAGGCAGGAGCTGATGCCCACACAGGAGGCAGCTGGTGATGGTGGAGGCAGAGAGACAGATCTGAATCCACCTCCTGCTGGCTTTGAAGATGAAGGGAGGGGCCGTGAGCCAAAAAACGGAGCTGGAGGAGCTGGGGGACAGGGGGAGCAAATTTTCCCCTAAAGCCTCTGGAAGGCATGGAGACCCGGTTGCACCTGCTCTCTGCCCACTGAAACTGCTGTTGGACTTCTGGCCTCCAGAGCTCCGAGAGAGTTCATTTCTGCGACTTTAAGCCAAGAGCCTAAGTCGTAAATGGCAGTTTGGGATCGCAGCCCTAGGAAACTAACACAGCCTCTTGGAGTCTGGGAGCACGACCGCCAGACACAGGCTGGGACAGGGCGGGGGCGCGACGGCGGGGCTGAGAAGGGAGATGGGGAAGCTGGCTACCAGCACCCCGCGGGGCCACGTCCTCGTCAGACGGGTGTCCCCACATCTGCGTAGCGCTTCTTGAGGGTAGAGCCCTCGTGGAACCCACACAAATCCTAGTGATCGGACTCTGCGGTCAGAATCTCGCTTTGCCTCGGGGTCACCTGCAGCGGTCATGGAATCCCGAAGGCTCAGTTACCTGTGCTGTGAACGTGCTTCGGTGACGCACAGAGGACGTAGTGCCTTACCTGGCACGCAACAGGTTTCCTTCTGGTCCTCTCAGAGGACTGAGAAGCGGGGCCGGGGGTGGGGGAGGGCTTTTCTCGGCCTCCTTCCCAGGAGCAGGGGAAATGGCCTGCGCTGTGTGTGATTCCCGCAGCCGGGCGGCGAAGGTCGACCTGCAGACAGACCGCCAATGGCCTTGCTGGGGTGGCCGGTGGCCCTTCGATGTTTGCTGAACACGTTTGTTGACCACCTCCGTAGTGCCGGGAGCTGGTCAGAGCACTGGGCCCAGTAAAATGTTTTATTTCTTTATCTTACAGTCTTACAAGATTTTATTTATTTGAGAGAGAGAGAGAATGCATGAGTCATGAGACAGGGGGAGGTGTAGACAGAGGCAGAAGCAGGCTTCCCGCGGAGGAGGACTCGACCCGAGGGCCCCAGCATCATGACCTGAGCCCAGTGCAGATGCTTAATGACTGCGCCACCCCGGCGCCCCTTCCAGTGAAATGTTTTCAAGTAGAACAATATAGCGCGGGGCCATTGCTGGCTCCAGAAGTTTTTTGTGAAGATTAGAAAAAGTTGCCCTTTCCGGGCAGACACGGCCCGGTGGGCACACAACTTGGCAAGTAGGAGGCCCCTTCGTGTAAAGAAGAAAGTATCCCCTCATCCAAGTGGACACGGCACAGCCAGAGTGCATGGTTTGGCCCAGTGAGACTGGTTTGAGGCCCTGGGCACCCTTCATCCAAGGGCCCGGCTGTGTGCACGTGCCCTGCCAGATGCAGCATCCCCCAGTCATGCTTTAAAAAAAAAAAAAAATTTTTTTTTTAGTAGAGTTGACACATGATGTCACCTTAGTTCCAGGTGCACAACCCAGGGATTCAAGTTCTCTATACGTGATGCTGTGCTCCCCATACAATGGCTATTACAATGCCATTGACCCTGTCCCCTAGGCTGCACCTTTTATTCCTGGGACTCGCTCACTCCTAACTCGAGGCCTGTGTCTCCCACTCCCCTTCAACCATTTTCCCCCAATCCCCTTCCCTCTGGCATCCACCAGTTTGTTCTCTGTATTTATAGGTCCGATTCTGCTTTTTGTTTTTGTGTTTATCATTGTTTTAAAAAAAAATTTTTAAAGACACCTATGAGTGAAACCATATGGTATATTTGTATTTCTCAGTCTGACTTATTTCCCTTAGCATAATGCCCTCTAGCTCCAGCCATGTTGTTGCCAACGGAAAGACCTCATCTTTTTTTTTTTTTTTTAAGATTTTATTTATTTTTTTGACAGAGAGAAACACAGCGAGAGAGGGAACACAAGCAGGAGAGTGGGAGAGAGAGAAGCACGCTCCCCGCCAAGCAGGGAACCTGATGTGGAGCTCGATCCTAGGACCCTGGGATCATGACCTGAGCCAAAGGCAGAGGCTTAAGCCACTGAGCCATCCAGGTGCCCGTGTTTTTGTTTTCTTCAGGTAAATACCCTGCGGTGGAATTGTCGGATCATATGCTATTTCTATTTTTCATCGTTTGAGGAACCTCCATATTGTTTTCCATGGCAGCTGCACCAGTTTGCATTCCCTCCAACGGTGTCATGCATTTTTCTTAAGGCTAAATGTGCTCTGTTCAGGGGCTCCTATTTTATTCTCTCCTTTCAGACATGTGAAAACTTCCTTTCATGTATGAAATGATGGTAATAGTAGATGGCCCTGTTTGTTTTATCTCTTTTGTGACACATTCTTACTTAGCAAAATTAAGTTGGTAACTTTGTCGGTTCTCTGTTTGGGACATCTTTCTGGCCTGTAAAATTCATAACTTTGAAAATTCCTGACCAATGGGAGGTGCTGCCTGGTAAGAAGCTCTCTGTTCAAGCAAAGGAAAATTCGTTGCAATATACAGAGCCGGGCAAGCTGTGTATGAACAGCATCATCCCCGAGCCACAGCGATCTGCGTGACAACTCGGAACTGCTGGGTTGCTATGGTTATCCCGATACCTATGTAATTACCTAGGAAGTTGCTGTCTGTGTGACATATGAGGCCCATGCCATGTGGATATTCAGAAAAGATTTTTGTGTCTAAGAAATGTACATGTGAGCAACAAATGCCATTACTGGAATGCAGCTGCCTCCATACGTGAAAACATTGATGCACACAGGAGAATCATTGTTGCTTGCATGATTTGGTGATGAGACCTGTCTCATGTGAAGCCCACATAGCTGTGGGGAGGCAGGCCTTGGTTCCAGAGATCAATCTTTCTCTTTTAGCCAGTTTCTTTCAATGGCTAGAAGCAGAAAACAGGTCCCAGTGAGAGGGGAGTGAACTGGCTCGCCCAACGGAAATCGGAGTGTTGGTGTCAGGAATAGCTTGATCCAGCAGCTCAGTGACTGTAACAGGATTCAGCTTTCTCCCCACCCCTCTGACACTCTGCTTTCCCCTGCAATTACTGGGCACAGGCTCTCCTCTGTGATGGCCTTACCACATGGTTGGTTGGCTGCCAAAGTTCTAGCCTTGGATCCACCAGAAAAAAAAGAAAGCTTATCTTTCCCAATAGTTCAGACAAACAAAGTCCTGCACCTGGGTCTCATTAGCCTGAGTTAGATCGTGTGCTTATCCCTGAACCTCTCACTGTAACCAGGGGCATGCCGAACCTAGAGCTGGGGCCGGGGGTCGGGGGGAGCCTTAGTTCTCTAGAGTATGGTCAGGGTCAAGGAATGTGGCCAACCAAACTTACTTTTAATCCCCAGAGGAGTGGGTTCTAAGAAGTTAGTCCCCAAAGGGACATCACCCATGCTGCTCATTCTCCCTCTGCCTCTGCCTGCCTCTTTGCTGATCTGTTCTCCCCTCTCAGATGCTGCCCTGTAGGGATTTCATCCCCAGGCCCCTTCCTGGCTGGGCCCTGATTGGATCTGATGATGGGAGGCACAGGCAGGTGATCTGAGGGAGAGAGAGAGGGAAAAGAGGTGGGGGTATTTCTTCCATGCTCCCTCCCTGCCCTAGTGCCTCCCAGGGCCCCATTCTCACTGGGACGCCAGTCATGCCTCCTCTTGCCCAGTTTGCCTCCCGCTGCTGTAGCTCTGGGTAGCTCAGTGCCTCTTGTTTGTTCCTGGGATCCTGTCCATATGAGGACCCGTACATGGTCCCTTAAAGTCTTTTCATTTAAACAAAGGGTCAGCAAACTTTGGCCCGCAAACCAAATACCCCGGTCCCTGTCTCTTTGTGTAAAGACAGTCTTACGGAATGGAACTCAGCCACACCTGTCACCCATCATTTAGGGGCTCTGTGTGGCCAGCGGTGGCAGAGACCACGCGACCCACAAAGCCAAAATATTAATATCTGGTTCTTCACAGAAAAAAATGACCGATCCCTGGGCCAACCATCCATGATGGATTTTGTCCTGCTGGGGCCCTATTGCATTTTCTTATAAAATTTAAGAAGAGAGTGCTACTTTTGCAGTGAGATCTGTATGTAAATATTTATATAAAGGTCAACCCTGCTGGCCCAAGGGGAGACCCCAAAGGGGAAAGAGATGTATAGCAATCTATTTTCTTTTCTTTTTTTCTTTTTCTTTTTTTTTTTTTTGGTGATCCCTGTTCTCTCCCAGCCCTTGAGTTGGAGGGTGTAGGACAGAGGCCGCCTCCGGTGCCGACCCCCCGCCCTGGCCGGCACTGGTACAGAGCGCACACCTGAGTGCTCCAGCTCCATTGGAGCATGCCAGTGAACGGGAAAATCAATATGTAAAGAACCAAACTGAAGTGCTGGAAGAAAAAGATGAACATTGCTAGGTTTAGAAAATAAAAATGTTCTAAACAGATAAACAGTAAGCATCGCGCTTTGATTTGTACTGTTTTCCAGGCCATAAACCCCTAATATCCCCCGACGTTTCATTAAGAGCCTCCGTGGCACCCGGCGTGCCTGCTGCGGCTTGAACAGATTGCTGCAAAAATGCTATCCGAGCTGCAGACCCAATCTTTCGCAGTGTTTTACATGGGTGCTAAATGGGGGAGAAGTCTGATCAATCATGAACAGAGCTCTAGTTTAGGGCAAAAGTAAATGCTAGAGTTAAATGAACAATATCTATCATTCTGCACGGCGGTTCTCCCAGTCAATCAAAAAATAATAATAATAAAAACCATAGGCAAAGAGCATTTATTGGAGTGAGGGGAAAAAAATAAAATAAAGACAGCAATGAACACATGCAACTGTATCCTTCGGCTTTCAGAAACAGGGAGGATTTGTATGGTGAATAATAACTTCAGTGAAATAAATGTTCAAATTATGTTGGAAAATTGTTCATTTGGACTCCTAGCCTTTTGCAATCTCCAAAGCTAATAATACTCCAGCTTATGAAATCCCTTACTAATCTATCAAAGTCTCTTCATCTGTTGTCATACTCGTTCCCCCCGTGGCCCCCCTGGAGGCTTTCTGAATGATCAGCCAGAATCGAAGGCACTCGATAGGATGCTTTTCTTTGACGATTTCCCTTCTGTGACTGCAAGGAAGAGGAAAAAGCCCTAGGTAAGAATTCAGGAACCCTGAAGTGGATTCCAGGCTAGGCTGAGAAGCCTTTGACAAATTATTAAATCACTCTCTGCGCCTCGATTTCTTTACCTGTAAAATGGGACCAATTCCCTCTGCCTCCCGCCACCTAGGTTCTTATAAATTCACCTATTTCTGTTCGATGACTCTTTACCAAGCAGCCTTTACGCATCAGGACGGTGCTGGGCAAAGAGGAAGATGCCGCCCCAGCCGTCTGGAAGCTCACACGCGGAGAAGGGAAGGCGGTGACAGCGCGCTGTGGTGAGCCGGAGGAGAGCCAGAGACAGTTCTTTAAAAGCACCCTGGAGGCACCTGGGGGCCAGAAAGAGCTTGGAAGGAAGGGATCTCTAAATGAATTGTTCAAGAACAAGTCAGAGAGGAGGGGTAGGATGGAAGCTATTATCGCTGCAAGGAAGACAAAAGGTACTGGAAGCACCTTTGCAGGGCCACCTCCTGAGATTCCAGGCAGGGAGGCAAGAGCTCTGGGAAGGAAGGAGAGCTTAGCGGGGACCCAGTGGTCAAGGGCCTCGTGCTTCTGCTGCAGGGCTTGGACTTAGCCTTGAAGGCACTGGGGAGCCCACAGAAGGGTTTCGGTTGGAGGAGGTGGCCTGATTGTTTAGGAAGGCTATCCCCGCCCACGGCAGGTGCCCAGCAGAGGAGTTCAAAGGGAGACTGGAGGCAGGGAGACCTGAAGGCCAGGGGATGCGCTCCGCTGCAGAAGGAGGAGAAAGGGAGTGGGGAGGAGAAAGAACAGGCACGAAGGAGGTGTGGAATGGACAGGACAGCCTGACGATGGCTTGGTGTGGAAAGGAGAGGAAGGTATGAAGAAGGATGCTAGGTTCTGGCTTGGACCAAGGGCAGATGCTGGTTCTTTGCACTGAGAGAGAGCATGCTTGACCATGGTGCCTGACACCAGGTAAGGTACACAGTAGGTGCTCAATAAGTGTTTACTAACTCCAAGCAGAATCCTTATTTTCCTAGCTTCCTTCTCCTCCCACCTCTGTTACCCCCCTCCTGCTGCCCCCACCCACTGAACCTCATCCTGCACATCACTGCCTGGTAAGTCTTCTTAAAACACCAATTTGTCTGTCAGATTTAAATGGCTCATTTAAATGGCTCAGGATTTCCCCAGGCACCACTCAAAGCCCCTCCGCTCAGCCTCTCTAATCCAGCTCCCCCACACCAAGCAGCCTTGTTTCTGTTCTGCTTCAGCCAGGCCGTCCAGACTGTGGCCCCATGACCTGCTGGCCTCAGGTCTTTATTCGGACTGTGCTCCCCTCCCCGGAACACCCGCCTCGCCTCTCCTTTTTTTTCTGTCACAGCAAATTCAAATCAGAGAATCACGGTGGAGACCAGGAGAAGAGAAAGCAATTCTCTCTGTGCTCCCGTTACTTCTGTTCATTCAAGCCAGGCTTAATTTTTTGACATCCAGGTGACTCACAGGGTCTGTGGTTAAGGAAGTTACGAAAGAAGAGAAACGAGAGGTAAGTTTATCGAGATTATAAATAAATTGGCTAATCAGATGTGTCTTAATACATCCTTCTAGCACATTCCAGACTTTCAGAGTCCTTTTGATTTTTGAAATGCGGTTTTAAAGCATGAGTGGATTATAATTGTGGCGGGGGGCAGTCTTCTTATAGGACTTAAGCTGTAAAAACTGCTATTCCCGTTCTTCCCACAAATGAACTCACTTTGGTATGTCCCACTGGGAAACGAAGGCAATTGCTTTATGCCTGGGAATTAGCAAAGATTTACTTGAAAGTGCTACCTCACACTCGGTGGGAAATAAGTCTAAATGAAAAGGAAGACAATTAGCCCAAATGTGCCAGCTTCGACAGTGTTGGTTGGCTGGTTGGTTGATTCTGAAAGCCCATTTTTATTTCTAGAATCAAAAATTGCAAAAACAAACAACAAACAACAAGACCCCCAGTAGTTGTGTAGTCCACAGACAAGAAGTCCCTGGGGCAAACTCAGAAGGGGTGACTTTGAAGGACGCCCATCTCTGTGTTTGAGCCCCTCCCAGAACTCTGCGAAGGGCAGCCCACTGGACAGATTGCAATCCCTCAGGCCAAGAAAGCGACAGAACTACGTGAAACAACTAGCAGACCCAAGATCTGTCCTCTGTCCACCAGGCTGCCCCATTGCACATGACACACCTCCAGCCCCAAGCGGGCTTTGCTCCCTTTCCAGCTACTAGGGCGGTGTTTCTCCAACTGTGGTCCAAGAACTACCTACATTTGTATTAATGCACGGTCCCTATCCCATGCTTCCTGAGCCTAAATCTCTAAAGGTGGATTCATGCTTCAACCCCATTTGTGTCCAATCAGACTAACAAGGCTTCTTTTTTCCCCCAGGATATTACCATTTTCCTTCCCTTGTCCTTATCCAACTTAGGGTATCTGGGCCATCATTTTATTCTAATCATCCTTACGATTCTACGGTGCCCTGCAATTCTACTCTGTTTCCCCAGGAAACTCGCTCCTCACCCATCTCAATAATGTGGTTGAATCTCTTCTACTCTCGGCAAATTACAGTTTCCTAATTACCAACGCCACAACCTTGTAACATTGGACCTTGATCATTAATTCTCCAAGGATCTAGAGGCTACTAAATGAAAATTCTCTCCTCCTTTAGATACCAACACACATACACACACGCACACTCTCTCACATACACACACTCACACACAAACACACACACACCTGTCTCCACTGGCCCCATCCTTCACCTTGACTCTGAATCCCACCTTGCCCTCCTCAGAACCTTACACTTTCATATGCCTCCTCTCTCCTGTGTTTTTAGTCACCTTCTCTTAACTGAACCCTTCCCTTTGGCTTTCTTTTCCCATTGTAGAGCATCACTAGAGTAAAAAATTAGTAGGGGGGTTGTCTCCCATATCCTGCTTGGAGAATAATTGCATCAATAAGGACATATCCTATACTCAGATACCACACAGTCAAGATTCCCATATTGTATCTCATCGTTATGTTTCAAGTTGTTTCTACCCTGTAGTAGCCTCCTTACCTTTATTATTTTAAAAAAATTAATTTCTTGGGCCATTTATTACATAGATTATCCCAAATTCTTGATTTGGTTGATCATATCCTTACAGTATTGATAACTTGTGTCTGTAACCCTCACATTTCTGGTAAACTAGTAATTACATCAAGAGATTTCATTACATTTGGGTTCAGTCTTATTTTTAGTAAATACTTCAGAAGTCATACTTTTTAAACATGACATAGTAGAGACCACTTTTAGAAAAACTCTCCTTCATGTCATATCCTCTTCCAACTATCGACTTTTCTATCTCCTCCCCAACTACAGTCAAACATTTCCCAAAAGCCACTTCTTCACTTGTTTAATTTTTTTAGCTTCTACCCACTTTTTTTTTTCAAGTTAATTTTTTTTTAAATTTTATTTTTATTATTTGCCCAAGGGGTACAGGTCTGTGAATCATCAGGCTTACATCTTTCACAGCATTCACCAAAGCACAAACCCTCCCCAATGTCCATAACCCATCCACCCTATCCCTACCCTCCCACCCCCCAGTAACCCTCAGTTTGTTCTATGAGATTAGAAGTCTCTTATCTTCTACCCACTTTTTAACCCACTCAGATCTGGCTTCTGCCCCTGTTGCTCCTAGAAATTGTATGACCTCTCTATCACCAACTGAGAGACTTTTTTTTCAATTCCTATTTTTGTTCCAGTGTAGAATTTAGGAGCTTAAAATAAGAATTTTATTTTTACCTTTCATGATCTTGTGGATTGACTGAGAACAGCTGAGCAGTTCTCACTTGGGGTCTCTCAAAGGTCTGGAGTCATCCTGACGTTCAAGATGGCTTCTTTCCTCACATGGCTGACACCCAGGCTGGAATAACTAGATTAACTGGAGTCTGGCCGGTATCTCTCTCTCTTCTTGGTCTCTCTCTCTCTCTCTCTTTCTCCCTGTCTCCTTCCATGAACCATTTTCATAGTTAGTCTGGGCTTCTTCACAACATGATGGTCTAAGGGTAAAAAGACTTCTTACATGGTGACTGGCCTTCCTCTGAACAAGCATTTCAAGAGACTAAGGTGGACACTGTAAGGATTCACATGACCTAACATCAAAAATCACATAGTGTCCCTTCTGTGCAATTTTTTGGTTGAACAGGGCCAACCCTCATTCAATGTGAAAGATACCACACAAAGGTATGAATTTCAGGAGGCATCATTCATTGGGGGACCATCTTTGGAGACTAGTTGTCATACTTCTTCTTTGACTTTTCAACAATTACCAGAGCCTTTGTGAACTAAGTATTTTTTGAAATACTTTATTCCCTTGTTCCTGTATCATACTGCACTTCTATTCTCTTTCTGCCTCTCTGACAAAAGTCTCTCCATGGTCTTTGCATGCCTCATCTTCCTCTGGACTTGTCCTCCAGGCCTGGCCCTAAGCCTTTTCTCTTCTAGGTCTCTTCTCCCAAAGCCATTTCATTGTCCACAGTTTTTACTAATTCCTAAAATATGCGTGATGAGAATATTAACAACTCCAGCCCTTCTATCCTCTGAGCACCATACCCCACTTTCTTGAAACCTCCCCTTGAATATACAAAAGCACATCCAACTTAGCATGTCCAAACTGAACTCTGAATGGGCCTCTACTCCCAGCTGGGCCCTCTTCCAGAATTTTTTATATCATCTAATGGCACCACCATTTCCTCTTTTTTCACAGAAACGTGAGGGTCATCCTCAAAGTCTCTCTCTCTCTCTCTCTCTCTCTCTCTCTCTCTCTTTTATTGGTTCTATTCATTCTTTCTCCAAAACCTTATTTCTAAAATATTTCTGCCCTCTCTTCCCCACCTCCGTGTCCACTATCACCACCTACTATTCAGGCTACCAACTCACATATATCACCTCTAGGGCTATCCCTTGAAGAGGGTGAGACCCAGGGGAATGCAAGCCCGTGCAGAGTTCATCGAAAATGCTGGCCCTTGAGAGGAGGCCATTCTGCATAGGCATCTTCTATTAGTCCCCAGAGATATTCTTAAAAATAGCAACATCAAAATTGAATTTTAGGGATGCCTGGGTGGCTCAGTCAGTTAAGCATCTGCCTTCAGCTCAGGTCATGATTCAAGGGTCCTAGGATTGAGTTCCATATTGGGTTCCTTGCTCAGTGGAGAGCCTGCTTCTCCTTCTGCCTGCTCTGCCTGCCGTTCCCCATGTTTGTGTGCACGCTCTCTCGCCCTCTCGACAAATAAATAAAATCTTTAAAAATTTTTGAATTTTAGTGATGTTGATTAAATGATGTTCATTCCCACCCTGTGTAGGGCTCAGAAAGATTCTTCATATTCTCTACCCAAGGGAAAGGCCTGCTAACTGGTCTCCTTGCATCCATTCTTGTCTCTTTGCAATTTCTACATGCAGCAGCAAAAGTAACCTTTTGCAAAATGAAAATATGGATCAGGCACTCTGCTTAAAATTCTCTAATGACTTCCAATCGATCTTGGGATAAAGGCAGAGAAAAAAACAATCCTTAACACAGCCTCCAAAATCAATAAGAGGCATGGTCTAACCCTTCTTTCTTATTATGATATTTTGACAACAAGTAAGAGCCACTCGAACTCAATCTCAATTGAACAATAAGGAATTTCAGGAATTACATATCCCATACAACAGGAAGTCCTGCGGTCGGGCAGCCTTCAGGGCACATTGATTAGGCACCTCAGTCTTATCAAGGGGAAAGGTTCTCCCCACGTGTCCACTCCACCATCCTGGGGCCAGCTCCATCTTCAGGAGGAGAAGAGGCTGCCACTGCCCCCCACTTCCCATCCAGATTGGACAAAACTCAAAGAAACAGTTAAAGACCATCTTTTCTTTTAACTCAATCTTAGGAGCAAGGACACTTTCCTTGGAAGTCCACAGGAAACTTTCCTTCCCTTCTCAGTTTCAAGAATCAGGACACAAGCTGATAAAGACACCAAATTGCAGGAAAAGGGGTCACTGCCTTAAACTGGGAGTGAAGTTAGTGTCCCCTGAGACAAAACACTGTGTCGAGGGACGTGTGGATTCCTGAACAAAATGGGGATTGTGTTAAGAAGGAAGAGAGGTGTAGGGGATTCTGGGTAGGCTCTCCATTCTGATCTCACTCCAAGTTCCCCTGATTCTCTCCACAGCAGCTAGGGGAAACTTCTTTCACATCCTTGTCTGTACCTGCTACTTTTGTCAGTCTTCATACATGCTCTCACTTGCCCCAGGGATCCTGCCCCTGGATAAATTCAAAGTATCCTTCCAATCTCAGCTAAAGCATTACTTCCCCTTGGATTCGTCCCTGCCCTCTCCAAGAAGAACAAATGTCCCTGTTACATAAATGCTCTTACAACCATGAGATTCTCCCTTGTAACCCTCACCACTGCTGCACTTCTACATTGATTTCTGTGATTATCCCATCACTAGTTCTCCCCTGAAACATCTCAGACTGAAAGCAGGGACTATGTCTGATTTTGTTCACTACTGGATCATCAGTACTTAGGACAATGTCTGACACATAACAAAACTCCCCAAAACAAAATTTAAAATATCATGAATTGCATGAAGGAAGGAGCTTGAAATCAAAGGAATGATTTTAGTTAAGGTGACTTTTCCCTGGGCATTATAAAATATGTAGTCCAAAATGGAAATCTTCTGTGAGTGAAAGGGGAGTTTGATGAGTACGTAAGCCAAGCCAACTGGGTAAACCAAGATGGTTCCATGAAAACCAGGACCTATGTTTACCCTCTCTGTCCCTCCACATTGTCTAGAGTCTTTCTAATACTTTTGTTGTTGTTGTTTGTGCGTATTTCTTTTTGTTTGTTTGTTTCAAGTTTTTCCAATACTTCTTAAGGAAGGAATAGGACATGCATTTCCAAAGGACCACACTGGGGTACCTCTCTTGCGACTCCTGAGATGACCTTATTTTTCCTGGTTTATGTCTATGAACCTTTGGGGCACATCATATAACTTAAGCATGGACCCCAGAGTGTCCATAGTTTGCATAATATTTTTTCTATATATCATAGTCTTAGAGAAATCTGCACTGTCACTTGCTGTCAATGGGAATGGAAACCGGTCTGCCTTTTCTGGAGAACAATTTGCTAGTTTATCTTCAGAGTCTTCAGAAAACGATATACCTAGGAATTCTACTTGTAGGGGTTTATTCCACAGAATAATCAGATAACGCTCAAAGACACTTGTGTTGTTTTTTTTTTCTAGCAGGAAATATATTTTATTTTTATTTAAATTCAATTAACCAACATATAGTACATCATTAGCTTACATGTCACGTTCACTTAATTTGTTAGTTGCATATAATACCCAGTACTCATCACATCACATCACGTGCCCTCCTTAATGCCCATCACCCAATAATGTCATCCCTCTGTCCTCCTCCCCTTCCTCCTCTCCAGCAACCCTCAGTTTGTTTCCCATAGTTAAGGGTCTTTCGTGGTTTGTATCCCTCTCTGATGACTTCCAATTCTGTTTTCCCTCCCTTCCCCTATGATCCTCTGCACTGTTTCTTATATTCCACATATGACACTCAAAGATACTTGTATAAGAATTTATTGTAAAAAAAAAAAAAAGTCCCCAATTCTTCCCTCCTCCCTGGATCTACACCATTTGTCCCTAACTGCACTGAGCCATTCTGCTCTGCGCTGTTGGCCATGTGGCTTGCTTTGGCCACCAGGACGTGAGCAAATATGCCACAGTCAGAGGCTTGCAGAAGTGCTTGCACATTTCCTCTTGGCTGTCGCTCCTCCAAATAGCCATGAGAACATACCGGGGCTAGCCTCCTGGAGAATCACTTGCCTGGAATAGAGTAGAATAGCCCTGGTTGTCCCAGCCGTGAGCCTCCTAAAGAAGCCAGTGGCCAGCCCATCACGGACATAGGAACAAGTCAAAATGAGGACTGCTCAGCCAACACGCAGCTGACTGCCAAGGTGTGAGTGAGCCCAGATCAGCTGAACACCTGCAAACTTGTAAACTGAACAAATGTTTATTCTTGTGTGCCACTGCAATTTTGTGGCTTGCTACATAGATAGCACTGTTGTGTCCGTGGCTCTTTGAAACAATTGCAGCAGATCCAACAATCGAAGGAAGGACAGCAGGATATCATGCAGCCATTAGGAATGTTGTATAGGTGTATACTGACTTGAAATGCTCACAATGGATGGAAGAATTACAGAACGAATCCAAAACATTGTACATAATATGACACCATTTTCATAAAACATACATGTCTGCACCTGCAAATGAAAGTGTCAGGTCTGATATACAACAAGATGCTGACATGGTTATCTCTGGATGGTAGAATTTGGGGTGTTTTTTCATTTGTTGTTCATCTGCATTTACAGTTATTCTATAAAAACATGTGTTACTTGCATAATTGTTCATGGAGAGAAAAATATATTTGTTATGAAGTATAACATCTGTTTGATTACCTCTTGGCTTATCAGCAGTAATCCTGAATGTTTCTCAGGCACTTTTTGTGGGTAAGGTCATCGGTACTTTATTTCTATAATGTTGGGTGCAGGAAACTTGGAAACAGCGCCTCTTTCGAGATTCACTAAGGAGTGCAGGTAGTAGAACACGCTTTCCTAATCCCTCTAGCAAACCTAAGAACAAAAGCTCTGGGAGTGGACGTGGCCCCAAAGGCAGGATACTGTAAGAGCTCCCTCCCCCAGAGACAAGGGCTAGGGAAACTGGGAGCAGCCCAGAGCACCCTGGCAACTTCCTGCCTACAGGGCTTAGTTACAACCCTTGAACAAACAAAAGAGACCTTCTTCTAAATTCCTACTAATTGGGTATCAAATGTCATACAACCAGAATAAGAAATTCAGTGCCCCAAGCATACCTAATGCTAATTCTTCCTCCCTCCCTCCCTCCCTCCCTCCCTTCCTTCCTTCCTTCCCTCCCCCCTTCCTTCCCACCCTCCTTCCTTCCTCCCTCCCATTCCCTCCCTCTCTCTTCTTTCCTTCCTCCCACCTGCCCACCCTTCCTTCCTTCCTTCCTCCCACTCCCTCCCTTTCTTTCTCTCTCCTTCCCCTCCTTCCCTCCCTCCTTCTTTTCTTCCTGTCTCATCCAATATTTTGCAGTTAGATCCTCACTTAAAATCAGCCCAATTTATAGCAACTCTATCCCTGCACTCTCCTTGCCAGTCCTGAATTTGTAATAAATCCCACATCCATTTATTTTTCTGCCACAGGTGCTGCTGTTGCTCACACCTGCTTCACAGAGCTGCTGAAATCACACATCAGGCTGAGGGGTCTACAGCAGCCATGTAATAACAGTATTATTATATGTAATCCCACCCCAGCTGGCTGGCCCTAAAACCCTGGATTTCTTTTTCTCATGACTACTTATTTCCTCATTTTTTCCCTAATTTGAGTGGATCTTAAGCTTTTCAATCCTTTCCATGGCCCAGCATCTCTGCTCCTTCCCTTCTTCATATTCTGTGAAGACATGGACTCCTAACATGTGAAATCCAAAGGCTGGCCTTCCTCTTCCTCCAATTTTCTCCCTGTCTCCTTGTGTCCTGTTAACAAACCCCACCACCCTGCCCCCACCCCCATCTCCCTCCAGAGTTCTTGGTCACAGTCCAACAGGTCTCCCCAGGACAGATGGCCGTCTATACAGCACTGGAGTGATCAGGGATCATCATCATTAATGATGATCCATGAATCTTCTGAAATTAATGCAGAATTTTGTCCTTATGTCAATTTTTAGGTGAGAGTCCCTGGCTTTCATCTAATTTCCAAAGGGTTTTATCGATTGAGAACTTTGCTTCATCAGTTACCTACTCTTTCTTGCATATTTAGGCTCTTGCCTCTTCCCCTGGCATCCTCTTCTCTCTCTACAAATAATCTGGGGCCGGGGACAAGCATAAAATCTAACTGCCAGGTATATTAGTCTGTTCAGGCTATCAACACGAAATACTGCAAGATGGGTGGCTTTAACAACAGAGATTTGTTTTCCCACGTTTTGGATGCTGGACGTCCAAGGTTGGAGCATGGCTGGTTTTTGGTGAGGACTCTTCTTGGATTGTAGACGGCCACCTTCTTGTTATATCCTAAGAGGGTCTTTCTTCGGTGTGTGCATACAGGCAAGCTGTGAGGGGTTGATCTCTCTCTTCTTCTTATAATGCCATGAGTCCCATCAGATTAGGGTCCTACACTTATGGTCTCATTTAACCTTTATTATCCCCTAAAGACCCCATCTCCAAATATTGTCACACTGGGAGTCAGGGCTTCCACCTATGATGAAGGGAGGGAAACAGGTGGGAAACACCATTGTTACATTGTTACTAGCACCAGGGAAAAAAATAACTTGGTTTGAGATATCAAAGTTGTACTCTTTGTTACATTGGCAGTGGTTTCCCGACTCATCTTCCCGCTCTTGAATCTACCCTTCCTGACACAGTCATCGTTAACTGGAGGGATGGAGACTGCGAAGTGCCCTTCCCCCAGGTGAACCGAGGCTCTGGAAAGTCTTTTTCACTGGAGACTAGTTTTTTGTAGTGGAGAACACTCTGGGCGTCGTGGTTACTTATGGGTACTGGGTTCAGAATGATTACTTTCCCCCTTCTACCTGCCAGAGACAGAAAGTGATTTTTCTCTTGACCCTTCACCATGAGAACCTAGTGGGGTTCATGGAGGTGAAACCCATAAAAGTCTGACCCCTGCCCTCATGACTCCAGCACCCAGGAGAGTCTCACTCTCCCTGTAGTCCACACACTGCCTCCAGCAATTCATCAGAATTGCCATCTGAGTGTTCCTATTGGTTTTGGGTTCCAGCAGCTTCCACTCCAGGGAAGTTGACCTTGGCTATGATTCTCTGTACTCACCTATCTGTCCAGATTTGAGGGTGCTGGTTTGCCCTGCAATCCCAGTTTTCTGGTGGGTTCAAGAAAAGTCGCTCGTTCTCAGTTTGTTCAGCTTTTTTCCTTGTTGTCAAGTCAGGAGTGACAACCTCTAAGCTCTTCATTTGTTGAAGCTGAAACTGAAAGTCTGAGACAGGCTAGGTTTTGGTTGCCTGAAGCTATAGCTCTTTCATTGGCCAGTTTGGCTTTGACCCTGAAATCCAACAGTTGGTAGTAACAAGCCCATCTGCCTGAAAGATACACTTCATATTACTTGAATCCATGTAAACTTATTGAGACTTGTTTTATAGGCCAGAAAATGTTCTATCTTGGTAAATTCCATACACTTGAGAACAATGTGTATCCTGCTGTTGTTGAGTGGAGGTTTTTTTAAGACGTCAATCTGGTCAAGGCTTGAGGTGTTCAAGTCTACTACATTTCTGCTGATTTGCTATTTGATGAATGAATAGCTATCATTAGCTATTGAGGGAGCATTTTCTAAAAATCTCTGGCTATAATTATGTATTTGTCTTTTTCTCTTTGTTGTTTTTTTCTCCACTTATTTTGAAGTTTTGCTAGTAGGTGCATAAACATTTAAGATTGTTATGCTCACTTGATTAAGTGACCCCTATGTGATTGTGAAATGACTTTCTTTACTCTAGGCAACATTCTTTGCTCTGACATACACTTTATCTGACATAAATATGGTCCCTCTAACATTCTCTTGGTTCGTGTCAGCATAGTCTATTTTTTCTATCCTTTTAACGTATCTGTGTCTTTATATTTAAGAGGCATTTCCTGTAGGCAGCATATAGTTGGGTATTGATTTTTTTACATAATTTGACAATCTCTGCCTTCTAGAATGGAGTGTTTATACAAATTACCTTAATAAGACCATTAACATGGTGAGGTTTGAGTCTATCATCTTTCTATTTGTTTCTATGTGTCTCCTCCGTTCTGGGTTCTTTTTTTTTCTCTTTTATCAGCCTGCTTTGGGATTAATTGAGTACTTTTTATGACTCCATTCTATGACCTTTGTTGGCTCATTTAACTCTTTGCTTTGATAGTTCTGTGTTGCTTTAGGGTTTAGAGTACACTTCATGTTAACAATGGAAGTTGAAGAGTCAATTGCTAAAGATTAAGACTTGTGGGACTCAAAATGGCCATGCTTACAAAGCTATAGGAAAAGGTATAAAACATCACAATAAATACATAAGAGCATTAAAGTAAAAACATGCATCACCACCAAAGGCTATCTCACTGTGGGGGGGTCTGGAAATGTCAGAAGGAGTCTTCTATTGCTTCCCTTTTTATAAGGGCCATAGCCAAACACAATTTATCTCTTGGATCAGGAACCACTGTTGTGTATACAGAGCACCTCAGAACCAAGTAGCCCCAAATGGCCCCTTGTCCAGTCATGTACTCATATTCTTGCTACACACCGATAGACTCCTCCAGCAGTCTCAATAAGTGATGCTGGAAAGTTGTAAAAATTGCCCCCAAATTTCTAGGACCCCTGGTTTCAAGGCAATACTATGAATGGGCATGTTTCATTCCTTTACTAAGGGTCATGCCTTTACTATGCAGAAACTTTAGCAAAATGGCTCAGATTAATTTCGAGCCCACTGGAATTAACCCTTACAGCACACTCTTTAATATATCATGGTCTACCATCAAGTGATTATTTCACCACTTCTTGTGGAATATAAGAACCTTAAAACAGCGGACGTCCATTTCTCTCCTCATGGCCTATATCCTATATACAGTTGTCATTATGTGTTTTATTTATGCATATGTTATCAACCGCACAATACAATGTTATTGTCTTTGTTTGAGAAGTCAATTATATTTTTAATGTTTTAAATAATAATAAGAAAAGGTCTTATATATTTATACTTTCAGTGACCATTTTTCTTGCCTTTGGTTTCTATATGTTCAGCCAGATTTCCAGCTGGTGACGTTTTCTTTCTGCCTTTTTTTGTCTCTCCAGTCCTCCTTTCCTGCTTTCTTTGGCATTAAGGGAATGGTTTCCTAGTGTTGTATTTTCAGTCCCTCAGTGGTTTTTTTCACTGTATTTTTTTTAGTTATTTCTTTAGTCCTTGCACTAAGGCTTATGCTGTATGTCTTAACTCATTAGAATCTACTTTAGATATGAGAACTTAACTACAATGAGATCTAGAAATGTCCATTCTCTGTAACTATTCTCTTTGCCCCCTTGTGCTATTATTTTTACACATATTACATCTATAGATGTGTTATAAACCCAACAACACATTGCTATAATTATTACTTTATATAATTCTATGTCTTTTAAAGGAGCTGAGAAAAGAAAGTAAAGCAAATATATATTTATAGCTTTTGTTATATTTACTTTCTATTTGCCATTTCTGGTTTCTTTCATTAGTCCTGTGGATTCAGTTTTATCTGATTTATCATCTGGTCTAATACCATCCCATAGAGCTTTGTTCCTACCCACTTCCTGTATACTGTTATTGTCAAGTATATGACATATCTATATGTTATAGGTCTAACAATACAACTATATACATATTTTACATGTGCATTTTATTTTATTTTTTTAAAGATTTACTTATTTGAGAGAGAGTGAGTGAGAGAGAGAGAGAGAGAGAGAGAGAGAGAGAGAGAGAGAAAGCATGAGCAGGGAGAGAGGCAGAGGGAGAGGGAGAAACAGGCTCCCCGTTAAGCAGGTAGCCCCATGCTGGGCTCCATCCCAGGACCTTGGGATCATGACCTGAGCCGAAGGCAGACGTTTAACAAACTGAGCCACCCAGGTGCCCTTTACATACACATTTTAAAATCAGTATGGGGAGAAGAAATAGGCACCTATATTGCCTTTTATAATTACATTATTATCTTTACTGGTGCTCGCGTGTGCGCAAGTGAGTGTGTATGTGTGTGTATTTGAATTGTTTTCTTAGGTCATTTGCTTTCTGCCTGAAGAAGTATTATGCCTCTTATAAGATGGGTCTATGACAATGAATTCTCTGGTTTTGTTTATCTGGGAATGTCCTTATTTCATTTGAACTATAGGTAGCTTTGCCAGATGCAGGACCCGTGGCTGGTTGGCTGTAGGATTGGTTTCTCTCACTGGCACTTCCTGTCGCCTCTACTTCTTTTCCTGTATATGAGTCATATTTTCATATTTCTTTGCGTGTTTTGTCATTTTTTTTGAAAACTGGATGATTTTATATAACACACTGTAACAACTCTAGATACTGGTTTTCCTCCTCCAGGTCTTCTCGTTGTTTGCTTGTTTGTTTGCTTATTGGTCCAGCTGGCTGGACTTTTAGGGAAGTCTCTTCCCCCACATTGTGAAGCCTCTGGCTTTGCTCCCTGGGAGGTGCTGCCTCGGACAAGCATGCGGTCACCCTGGAATGACAGTCTCTAAGCAGAGCTCTCTGACAATTTCGTAGGCTGCAATCAACTTTAGGCACCATGAATTGCCAGCTAATTACTCTATGGTTTTACATAATGTCCTGGGGCAAATACAGCTCCCCAGCCTGATCCCATTAAACTCATAATCCTTTCCAGGGTTAGTTTCTTGAGATTCGTGTTTGAGGTGTGTTCTGACCCCAGGAGAGATCTTCTTAGCTGTCCTTTTCCTGGTTGTCTCTGGTAAACTACCTGGCTTGTGATTTCATATGTGTTCTTATTACTAATTAATTTTTTCCCTCTCTCTTGGGGCCCTATTGTCTTCATGTCTTTAACTTCTGACATTTTGATTGTGTCTTGGTGTAAGTCTCTCTGGGGTCCTCTTATTTGGAACTCTCTGGGCTCCATGGATCTAGATGTCTATTTCCTTCCCCAAGTAAAGAAGTTTCAACCATTATTTCTTCAAATAAGATTTCTGCCCCCTTTCTCTCTCTTTTCTCCATCTGGGAGACCGATGATGAGAATGTTAGTCCATTTGATGTTGTCCCTTAAGCGATCTCCACTCTTTTTCACTTTTATTTTTTTTTTCTCCTGCTCTGTTTGGGTGAGTTCCACTCATCTTTCAGTTGACTGATCCTTTCTTCTGCTTAATGTAGTCAGCTGTCAAACCCCGCAAGTGTATATTTCAATTGCCTTATTTTATTCTTCAGCTCTGTGACTTCTGTTTGGTACCTTCTTATTTTTCCATCTCTTTGTTGAAGTTCTCACTGTGATCAACCATTCTACCCCCACTTGGTGAGCATCTTTACGACCATTGCTTTGAATTCTTTATCAGAGGTAAGCATAAATTACTTATCTCCATTTCACTAAGGCTTTTTTCTGAGGTTTTATCTTGTTCTTCCCTTTGGAATATATTTGTCTGTTTTTGTTTTCGTTTGTTTCACTTCGTTTGACTCTCTGCGTTGGTTTCTATATAGTAGATGAAACTGTGCTGTCTCCGTCTTGAAGGAGTGTAGGAGATGAACCTTGTCACTCAGCCCTGCCTCAGCTCTTTGTTGACTCTCAAACCTTGGTGCTTGTCCAAGCAGACGATTACCAGTCTAATGGCTCCCAGTAGTTGAGGATGTACCAAGACCTGACAGTGTCCCAAAGAGAAGGATCTCAGCAGCCAGATTCAGACTTACTGGAAGCCAGACCCTCAGGCATCAGTTTTTAAAAGTATGCAAATATATATAGTCCTGTGGGATCACAAGTGCAGGTCCCCCTGGCCTCCAGAGCCAAGCAAGGTACAGTGGCCCCTGGCAGCTGCCACCCAAATGGGCACCAGACACGGGTACCCTCGAGGAGACACTAGTGCTCCAGGCTGCAGCAGAGGGTGAGCCTAAAGATAGAGCCTGCCCTCCAATGTCTCTGGAGAGGATCACAGTCAGCCCCTACATGCATGTTTAATTAGAAGCCTGTTCCTCCAGTCTCAGCCTGATTATGATCAGCGGATAGGCCTCTTTCACAGAAAGACCGAGCTCCTGGGTCTGTTGCCTCTTGCTGGGCCCGGGGGTGGCAGCTGTTTAAGAACCCTGTCGCCTTTGGTTATAGTCTTGTGGACCCAGCAATATAAGTCCTACTGGCCACCAGAGCTCGGCCATGTAGAGGTGTCCCCGGAAGCCACCACAAAACGCGGGGCACCAGATAGAACTATGAGCTCCTTTCTGGGCGGCACCAATTATTAGAGTCCCCTAGGACAAGGAGTGCAAGCTGGTCTCCAGGGCCAAGTGACCAAGAGACTCCCCAGGCCACAGCAGCAAAAATCAGGGCCTTGTGTGCGTAAAAGCTCCCTCCCAGGAGAAACTGGGGCTCTGGTGGGTGCCTTTGTATCACTTATGTCTGGGTGCATCCACCATCCTCAAACTGGGCCTGGAAGCTGATGGGCCCGAACCCTCCAGCTCTCTAACAGCGGTTCCTGGGCTCACTACAGGCTTGTGGGGCTTGGGATATGAGCCCCATCGGTTTTCAAAGTTAATGTTTTGTAGGCTTGTCCCTCAAGTGTATGTCTTAAAAGTTGGGATGCCTGATGTGGGCTCAATGTAGGTGAACTGTTTCATTGGGTTTTTTACTTTAAATAAATGGGATTTTTGAAATGCTAAAGAAAACTTAAATTCTAAATAAGCAAGGTACTTTAAAAAGGGGGGGGAATGGGAAGTATAGTTATTTTGACATTTTAGGTTCCATCAAAAGAAACAAAAAAAAGTCTGCCACCCCAGGGGAAATGATATAAACTCTTCTGGATTCACAGCAGTGCTGGAATTCTCTGGTAATTCCCAGAGGAGCCAAGACTACCTCTGGAACAATCTAACTATTGGAAACCACTAGCGTCTGGCAGGAAGCCAACTAGAACAGGGCAAACGGCTCGGGCACGCCATCCTGAGTCCTGAGAGTCTGGATCAATCCCAGGGGCCCAGGCCTGCCTGTGGCAAAGTTGTGAATAAGCAAAGCAAAGACCGTCTCCAATCTCCACCCACTTCCCTAGTCCCTTCCTAATTCTCCCCCTCTTTAGCCTTGATCTCTTTCCGGGCCTCCTCCCACTCCTCCTGCCTCTCCCCTCAATTTCTATTCTGCTTGTGTGATGAGCACTGAAGGTACAAAGCCACCCACGTCAGGGCCCTGGCATTTTAATAGGGAGCTCCTCTACACCCAAAGTATTTAAGAGTATGTAATGCTTCTCTATTGCTAGGAATTCAAGCCTATAAACTAACGGTGAGAAGCATGTGTGTTCTCAAGCACCACACTCCCTGCCCCATTAGAAGTCAGCTCAGGTTTGGTGAAGCACCAAGGACTACCTCCTCACATCTCACTGCGGGCAGGTGGGGTTGTACGGGTCATGGATATGACCTCAAACTCCACTGCTCTGCGCCAGGTCACACATGACCTTGTGCTCCACACATACACCCACACCCTTGCCGTCTGGCTTAGCTTACTCACCTTCAGTCTCAGTTTGGATGTCCCTCTCTTCGGGGGACCTTCCTCAGTGGTTCCCCAAATCTGGGTCTTGTCCCCCTGATGTACCCCTATAACACCGAACACCTTCCTCTCTCAACACTTGTCACGCTGATTTGCTACTCAGTTAACCAGTAGCCATCACAGCCCTGTCCTTCAGCAGGTACTTAGTTTACTGACTAATCTATAAAAGATGTACCTCTGCAGAGACCGTGACTGCCTTGTCCCCCATTGTATCCTCAGCATCCAGTCCAGTGCTTAGGCCACGATAGGCACACAATAAATATTCTTTAATTGAAAGAGGTCTTCATAAAAAGCGTATTTGGACCTATGTTGATAATGTCCTGGTATCCTCATTACAAGAGGCAACTCAGTGACCTTTTCTAGACGGTCAGGATGGGGGACGGAACAAGATAAAGGGAAAGGTCTGGGACAGCTGTCCAGGGCTGTGGGAGCGGGCTCCTCTCTTCAATCACAGCTTTAGTTTTTTAGGGCTGCTTAACCTGAGGCTCATCACTAGGGCTCATTTATCCAGAAGATAAAATGAATCTCTGACACTTTTATCAAACATTCCTGCCAATCGCTGTATGTGCATTTTTCTGGAAGGAGGCCCATGGTCTTCAATGAGTCACAAAAGGCTGCGACACAGAATCATTGTCCTAGACCCGTACAGTCTGATATGATAGCCACTAGCCACATGTAGCTATTTAAGTCTAAATTTAATTTAAATTTTCAAAGCCTTAGGTACATTAGCTACACATCAAGTGCTCAATAACCACCACTGGACAGCCCAGATATAGAGTATTTTCATGATTGCAGAAAGTTCTGCAGAGCTCTATGTCGGTAGCATTCCTCTGCATTCAGTGTACAGACAAGATTTGTTTAAATCACGCAGTGTTTTGTAAAATGAATTGCCATCGTTTGGAAGTGAACCCATCAGACGTCCGAAACCGATTTCTTTTGGGAAACGGGAACTGTCTCCCAGTTTGGGACCTTGCAATCGTGGCAACTGGGACGCACAGGACTGCCGTTTAGTTGGCCCCCCGGCCTACTGAAGCTACTTGCTTGGCTCTCCTCGACATTGGGGTTTGCGACCCTCGTTTCTAGGGGACCTCAGCCACCCTGGTTTCTTTTCTTCTTCTTTTTCTTTTTTTTTTTAACCCTGGTTTCTTTCCAGTCTCTTGTGCTTGTAACCAGACTCCAAGTTCGGGTAAGTGGGGTCGAATTTGGTGTAGGAGCGCATCATGGGACGGGGTCTAGGGCTGGGATTCGGGCGCCCCGCTGGAAGTTGGGGAGGGGCAGCGCCGCCCTCCCTCCCTCCGTTCGATTCTCCCGAACTGGGAGAAGAGAGAGGGAATTTTATCGCGACCATCTGTTGCTTGACAAAGAACTTCTTGCCCGTCTCCCGAAGAGCCCTCCAGTCCCCAGCCCAGTACGCCTGGGCCCGCCCCTCGCAACCAGATCGCGGGGAGGGGCCGAGGCGAAACCCGAGCCCCGCGCCCACCGCCCGGGCAGGCGACGTGGCTCGGCGGCGCCGGCCTCCCCCCGCAGCGCGGCGGCC